>JAKZJZ010001319.1:0-28977 GCA_022702705.1 Papilionanthe hookeriana x Papilionanthe teres
CAATTTCGCAGTCGAAATTCCACCCAAACCGGACACTTCTCCACGTTGAGCCAATTCTCAAATTGATTGGCTCTACACCTTCACTCGTACCAAGGGAACGTGTCCACCAAAGAAAAGCCCCATCTCCGTGCCACCTGGGCTTGCTCACCTCCAAGCTTGCGGGATAAAAGGCTTGGTCGAAATCATATCCGCATAATTCACTGTGACCAGAGACTTCATCTCGGAGTCACGGGATCCAATCGAAGGTGCAACAACTCTCGCATCGAAGCCACACTTCTCTCGAGCAAAGGTATGAGCTAATTCTTCATCCCGAGCTTCCGGAGAATCTCCATTTCAAATGCTTTAATTTCAATGCATGATAACCGTATAGATGTGTTCGTCTCTTCAAGACGAATCCATAGTAGTATAAGAACATGAAAATCCATCGAGTATCGAGTGAGATATTGTGGATTTAGTGTGGACGGCTCTCGGCGAGGACACTGGGGACGATGAACGGATGCCGTCCATTCAATACACGCGCGGACGAACGGCCAGGATCGGCGCTGGACTGAGGAGACGCGAACGAACCGCGGGTCCCGGACGGCCGACACGAGTGGCGGCGTCGAATCGGAAGCGCGACACGTACCCCTTCTGAGCCGCCGATGTTCGCGCCGGCGCCGCGTGGATAAGTAGAAAATTAAGGTATTTTCTTATTTATTTAATTCCCTAAACTTCAAAAATTCATATCTTCGTGTAGGAAAATCATAAAAATAAAATAAAAATACCCTCGCTCAGTGAATGAGGAGAATAATGTGGAAAAGAAATCATTTAATTTCATCAAGTATTTTATTTTTTATAATTTATTTACTCTCTCGCATTACATTTAATTCTCCATGCATGCATACAATTCACCATGGTATGAGACCATAGAGCTTTGAAGCCTCTGAATTTGGGAACATTCCCTGAATTTTCCAAAGTCGAGGCCATCCCTATGAAGAGTTCTTGATTTTTCAAATTCATGTCACTCGTTTTGAGTATTTTAATTCCAATAAATAGCATGTTGTGAAATAAATTCTAGGAAAATTTGGTGATGTTCCTTATGACCAGTAGAACCCTAGGAAAAATAGGTTTTGAGTTAGTTCATTTATAGACAACCCTAATCGGCTTAAACACTCAAAATAGGTCTTTAATTAATTAGAGTTAACCATAGCATCAAATTGACTTGAAATCAATTCTCCACTCGACCTTTAGGATCAGAGGAACCCACCATAAAAATTCGAGGTCAATCGACTTCGGTTAGCTCCTACTAATCGGGTCGATTAAGCCATTTAGTCATTTTAAACCTTAAAAATTCATAACTTTTCAAAATACCTTTCAAAAATTCACCAAATCGGTTTTGAGCCTCTCTGATATCAGGGAATTCTAAGAAAATTAAAATTTCAATTTTCTAAAAAGTTGATTTTTAATATTATTTTAATATTTTTAGTAATTAAAAATAATAAAAATCACAAAAATAATAAAATTCACCAAAATGTCACATTTTGAATTTTAATCACTTAGGAACAAACCCCATATTTTTCTTAGGTTTATTTAGTGAGATATTAATTTTAAAGTTCTAGGGTAATTTTAAAATTAAAAAAAAATGTATTTTCTAGCATTTTCACTAAAATAATTATAATAAATCATAGAAAAATCAGAAAATTGCAAAATTTGCTTCTCTGGTTTCCTTGATATTAGAGAGATTTTTGAAAAATATAAAATTCATTTTTCAACATTTATTTTATTTTTAAATTAATTAATACTCCAAAACTTAAAATAATTATAATAAATAATAATATAATTCAAAAAATCTACAAAATTTGGTCCAAGTGGTCCTTCTGGTCATTAGGAATGTCCCACTAATTTTCTTAAGGACAGAAACTTTCCTTGGTCATGTTATTAAATTTTCCTTGAAAATCTCTATTTTCCACCAAAAATAATTATATAAATAAATTAAATACAGAAAAATCACATTTTCTCCTCTCATGTCTTTATTGACATATGAGTGAAGTCACATAAAAATTTCAAGTTCATTTAAGTTCAATTTAGTGAGTTATGAAATTATTAAGCTTAAAGGGTAAAATGGTAATTAAACTTTTAACCCTTAATTAAAACTTTAGGTTTAATAAAAAAATTAACAAGTAAAATATTTGATCCTAATCTGATTTGGATGATCGAAATTTAAATAATTAAAGGGTAGAAACCCATTAAACAAACTTTAAAATGATTAAACTTTAATTAAATAATAGATTAAATTTGGAAGAATAATAAAATTGGAATTATTAAAATAAGGGATATTTATTAGGAAGAGATTTATTCTTTAATTTAAAAAATCCCTAAACTAATCATATCATTAACATTTAACTCTTAATTAAAATGATAACTCAAATTTAAAATATTAAAAGACTTATCATTAAATCATTAAACTCTATAATAATCTCAATTAAAATTATAAATTAAATTAAAATTAAATTAAATTAAGTAAATTAAATTAAATTAAATTAATTGAATTAAATTAAATTAAATTAAATCAAATTAAAAATTAAATTAATTAAATTAAATTAAATTAAAAATTAAATTAAAGATTAAATTAAATTAAAAATTAAATTAAATTAAATTAAATTAAAAATTAAATTAAATTAAATAAATTAAATTAAATTAAATTAAATTAAATTAAATTAAAATTAAATTAAATTAAATTAAATTAAATGTAACATCAAACCAAACTAAATTAAATTAAATTAAATCAAATTAAAAATTAAATTAAAACAAATTAAATTAAATTAAGTTAAATCAAATTAAATTAAATTAAATATAAATACATAAAGAATTCAAAAATAAATCTAAGATAACTCAACACTATTCCAAACTTAAATCATCAATTTAACTTAAATTAATCACAAATCATTAAATATCATTTTACCCTCAAAGCTTTAATTATCATAACTCCTAAATGGAATATCAAATGAAATGTTACTTCACTCATAGGATATTCAAATATCCTAGTTCACCGAGCAAGATAACAATAAAACTCGAAATTCTCGACGATCGATTCATTTACATAATTAAATTCATTTCGACTTAAAACAATCCTAGAAATATTGAAAAGATGTTTAAGATTCTTCTTAAGCACTTCCTCAATATGATAGATATTTATAAGAACAATTGAACTTAATCGTTCTTTGATGAAGAAAATCGTCCTCAAACCAAAAACACAGAGAACCTAGACGTCCATAGTGAAATGACTAGCTATAGGATTAGGAATTTGGTAGAAAACCATAACCCTTACCTTAAGCTTTACCTAGAACTCGCTTAAATATTCTAACTGTGTTTTAAGTGCAATTGGGATGACGGGAAGACCCTCCAGCACGCTTTTATTTTTATTGCGATTTACTTTACTTGCAATTTACTTTCCGCAATTCACTTTCTGCGACTTTATTTTTCTTGCATGATAAAACAACAGCTTGCATGAAAACCCACACCTTTAGGATAAACCCTAAAACCGAAACCCATAACTAAATTAAAAGACACTACAAGATAAAATTCACCTCCACAACATTTCAAAATATAAGACAACTCAAAATTTAATCACAAACAAAACAACAAAACTACAACTACAACTAAATTAAAACGTCTCATCGAATGATCGGAATACCTCGGATGATGTAACCTACGTGTTGCTAACTGGATTTCCCACGGTCTAAATGAAAGTGTGGAACTCATTCAGCTGAGTTTAGCAAATTCATCCTGACTAAGTGAATCCGATGAAAATAACTGATGCCTGAATGATGGAACCGCGGATCTTAATCCGTGTCGTTATAATCAACTTTAAGATTTGTTTTAATTAAAACATAAAAAACACTTGGAAATTAAGACTTTCTCTAAACCAAAACACTTTTCTCATCTCCCGATTTATGATTTCTAAAACTAAACCTCTCGCAACAACAAGGAGCTCGAGCATGGCGGGCAAAGACGGCCATCGTCGTCAACAAAACTCGAACCTACTTCAAGCAAAACTTTCCTAGAATTAAATAACCAAGCCATAGGACTTCGAGGTAGTTCGCCTAGTGCAACATAAATCCTCAACTCTTCGTTAGTGCATTTGCATCGCAAATTAAGCCCTAACCGGTCTTAGATTCCGAGGTAGTCGTCCGATACGACAATAAACCCTCACATCTTCCGTGCTATTTGTATGATTTTATCATACAAATATAAGCCCTAATTAATTAAAATTGACAAGATCAAAACATTTAAATAAACATTAGGACTTTCCTAAATCTCAAGCCAAACAATAGATAGTCGGGAAATTACCGAAGTTCACTTCGAATCAGTGATTTCTCCTATCTTTCTTCCTTTGAATTCCCAAAACAAAATGTTCCAAAATTTGATCCATTCCCTATCGAAATTCCAAAATTCAATCTTTCAAAACCTTAAACTTTCAAATTCTCGAGAGCAGTAATTATCGATTATTATCGAGAGTTTTCTTAGGTGATTCCCGTCACTTAAGATGTAATTAACTATAGTGGCTTGCCCTTATAGGGAATTTTAAAGAACCCAGTAATATAAACCCCGCTTTAATACTTTCATATTAAGCTGTGGAATTTGTCTGCTTATAAAATTGGTTCGCGTACCAAACGGATGTCACAAATCTTCTAGTTTATTTAATCGAGCCCCACCATCAAGCGTAGGTGTCTATCCTTAGGATAGATACACGGTTTGTGGTGCGGTGCTCGTTTATATAAACTATTTGGGATGTGAGATCGGTTTAATCTCATATTTAAAATTATTTTCAAAATCAAATACTACTTTCTAAATTATAAATTATATATATTTAAATTAAATTTAAAACCTAAAATTCACCGACAATTTCTGTAGGCGACCCCTTTTAAAATACAACACAACCTAAAAATAAGCCGCACAAACTTCTGGCGACTCCGCTGGGGACAATTCCTCTCTCCATTATAATCAAATAATTCTGCTTTCAAAAATCGGTAGTGTATCCATGTCCTTAGTGGATCAAACTACCCTTCTTTCCGTTGGAATACTATGTTCATTTCTACCTCGAACAAGTATAGCCAACATTCTCCCGGATTTAGGAGCCACCGTTTAGACACCCCTAAACAGCAGAGGTTCCGAGATCCTTTTACCTCATTTCCGAGGTGGGGTGGACCCCCATCAGGTGTTAGTTTAGGAATGATCCTTCGAGTCGAGAAGTCTCGCTTAAGACTTTCTTTCCTTTCCAACTCCGAATCGGATTCCTTACCTTCTCTACACCTTTCGAACATTCCGTTCTAAATAAACAAACCCTCTAATAAGTGATTCTTTTAACAAATGATTCTTTCTTATAAATACATGAACAAAGAATAAGTTCGACTCTTTTAATTCCTTTCTTTTCGTCCCAAAGAAAAGAAGCATAACTCGGACCGACAACCGTAGTCTACTCCGCAGTAAATGGAAGCCCCGAAACCGATTTTCTCCTTCACCAACGGACTCGGACTTCGCCGTCTATAAGGATGAGCCGCCCGACAATGGGGTCATCCGATTCGGACAGGATTCGAAAACACGAACGTCAAGGTCACCGACGTCTCCTCTCGCACCGACGAACAAGGTATCCGAAGCCGAGGAACCACCGCTCGAGTTCAACCTTAAGTCGACCCAAGAGTTTCCTCCCCGCAAAGGGTCCCGACTAGGAGGAGTACCGTCGTCCGGCAGAGGACCGTTCCTACTACCCCCACCGGTCTAGTTGCTTCGCACCTACCCCGACTTCTCGCCAAATCAAAGGGGAAAGAAATCCGTAACTATGATAAACTCCGTTACCGCGGAGGGTACCGGATCTTCCCGTAAGACCTTCTCGTTCTTCGAAATCGGGTCCAGCTCGAAGATTCCGTCGCCGACAAAGACCCAAAGAAGAAATAGAAATGAAGGATCGCTAGTGGAAGCCGTAGCCGCCGAGATCGCTTTCCCGGAGGAAATTCGTAGCTGCCGTAATATACACCGCTACCGAATATACACCACCGCCCGACTACATACCACTCTTGGGAGGAAGCAGTGTTCCATCCCCTCTCCGCCGCAGAGGATGAAGAGAATGTTCGCAAGATTGCCGCCACATTACCACAGCCTCGCATACTACAACGATAACTCGCAAGAAAAGAACCGTAACTACGCCGTTTCGCTCGACCGCAAACTTCTGCGAAAAGCTAGCAAGGAAGGAAAACTCGCCCCGTGTCGGAAATTCTACGAAGGATAGTGGCGGTGCCGGCCAAATCCCGTCTTGGGCCTCGAGTAGAACCCGCCGTCATGATAGAAAAGCCAAGCAAGAGAATGAAGGCTAGCCCACCCGTCGTAGTCTCGTGATTACTGCATTAGGAGGATACCACCTTCCAAAGCATTCGGCCGACTGCACCATCCGGTCCTAGCACCTTCTTCCGCTAGAAGGATGGTGTGGCGTCCCACCATGCGGGCGCCGAGATCGAAACAACACACTCGAGAGAGAAAGTCTCGCCAGAGGCCGGAATCCGAAGAAAGTGCTACCGCGATAAAGGGGACTCGTGAAAAGGGGACCCGGCAACCATCGCATGACAACCACAAAGATACACGAAAGCTCCGCTAGAAGATGCCATGGAAAAGCCGAGAACCGACATCCGACGGTCGGCAAAAGAAAGAGAAGAAAAGTTCGGAGACGAGATCGACTCATCGGAATTCATGGACAACAAATATGCGAAATCAACATGGTCGAGACACGAGCTTCATCGCCTTCAAGGTGCTCCCGCACATGCAGAAAGAGAGGAGCCGGAATCGATGAAGAGACAACTTCGGAAAAGGACGACACGATCGCTCAAATGGCGAAGAGGATGGAAGAGATGGCCATAGCCCGGCCACTCTCCGCAGTCAAGTACAACCACATAGAGAGACACCCCCGAAGTCATTCACATCGTAGACGGAGGAAAGGAGATTACATCCGTCAATGGGGATGACCAACTGAAGAAGGATACAAGCACAAAGTATGATCCCCGAAAAGGATATCAAGAACTTGGTGGAACAACAGATGCGAGAAGCCTTAGCACAATCGAAGAGCGGGACATCCATTCGGACGGGCAGACCTTACCTGCAAGAATTCGACGCTGTCCAATACCCGAAAGGCTTCGTACCACCTCTCGTTTAAGACCTTCGACGGAACCGGGAACCCCCGACAAGATGTGGCACACTTTCGTGCCGCTGTCGCAATGCCGGCGGAGCGATGCGTTACTCTTCCGACGCTCGCTAGCACTCGTCGTGAATCGCCTTCGACCGGTATGCAGACTACCCAACGGTTCGATGAAGACATTCTCGCAGTTAGAGAGCCTCTTCATTAAGCGATTTGCCGGAGCTTCAAGACCACATCACTATAGTGATTTAGTGGTAGAGAAACAAAGGCCGAATGAAACCTATAGTGGATTACATACTTCGATGGAGAAATTTAAGCATGAAGTGTGAACCACAACCGCAAGAACAACATGCACTCGACATCTTGCTTAAAAGCATTCACGGCCCGATAAAGACTTCTCCTCAAGGGATTCACTATTAAGACTTTTGAGAAGTTGTTAAGCAAGGCCTGAAGCTTGCAAGAAGAGGCGAAGCAATTAAGTTTCGCCGACAAGACGAACAAGCAGAAGCCGGTGAAGACTTTCGAAAAGAAATCCGGATCGTCGCAAAGCAATGGACAAAGGCAAACAACCGATGCAAATACCACTCGTAACGGCCGCAAGAACTACAACAAAATTACTCAACGAACCCGGCCCAAATGATCATCGTCTCCACAAGATGAACAACCGTCTCGTCCGCAACGTACATCGAGGGAGCTTCGAGCAGAGAATATCCGTTCAAGAATGAAGCAAGACCGAAGATGTTCCGTAGCCTAATGAAAACTCCGCATTTCCACCGCCAAAGCCCAAAAGACCGTAGGAAGTCAACAAGAAAGGTGATCCCAACTTTTGCCCCTACCATCGGATGCTCGGCACAAGATATAAGATTGCATTACCTTTAAAAGTCGGCTCAACGACAACCTTCGGAAAGGAAATATAACAATCCCGAAGGATTACATGAAGGAACCCCGTAAAGGAGGTTCCGTCAACGTTGTCTCAACCGATCCCGTCATTCCGATAGATCCCTATGCAACCGACGATGGATGGACTACCGCTCGGACGAGATCTTCGAAGAAGATTTTAGACAACATCCGAACCGCTTCTGCGAGCTTCAATTCGTAGTTCGAGACCCGTTAAGCCGGTACTATCACTCGCGATGGAAGAACCACCTCGACAGAGACGAAATCGAAGAGAAGAAGAAAATCGACGAAGAAGAGGGGACCGAGTTTCCTAAGGCTGACTAGGGGCCGCTTATCCTAGGATAGTCGTTTCCGACTCTGGGGAGAAATCCTCGAACCTCTCGATTTTGTATGATTATCCGCTCACTTCGTGGGATCATATAATGATAAGGGTGATGGCGTTGGCTACGTTTTCGATCGTTTCTAACGATTACGTAACTAGCGACAATCCGGACGTCGATTTCGATACCAACAACAATTCTCAAATCATACACGATCTCGACAAGCAAAATGACGAAGAAGATATCCATCAAGGAGGCTACGAGAGCTCAACAAGCAACGGATCTATCTCGCGAGTTTCGAGGAGCTCCAATCACGATAGCAGTTAGAGCCTTCGATTTTGAAGATAATCCGTAAGAGCTCGGTCATTCCGATTCAAGAGGAAACACCACAAGAACTCAACACTAGATTCGAAGAAATTACGAAGTCAACTTAAGAAGTGGAAGAGTTCTACCTCCGAGAATGGGTCCAAAAGACAAAGGAAAGCGTGTGGTTGTTCAAGAAGAACCAACCCCGCAGAAGAAATACCCATTCGAGAAGAAGCCGAGACGCATGAGAACAAAGTGGACTACAACGTGCTAGCCCATCTTAGGAAACTACTGCCAAACCGAGCATCTACGATGCTCTCATCTTATCAAAGGAGATGAGAGAAGCTCGATCAAGGCCTTACTCGATCCGGAAATTCGCTTAGCTCAAATGGCCGGAGATTCCTTAGATGAGGTTTGCTCGTTAAAGGAACAAGCGAGGTGTTACCTTCACTCGACAATGACCTACTACTTGGGATAGCTAGATCACAACCGACCGTTGTACATTTCAGCTTACAATCGGGAAGTTTACGCTCTCCGTAGTATTGTGGATCCAGGAGCATCAATCAATATAATGAGTCTTCGAACACTAAGCATACTTGGAAATCGATGCTCGCGAGCTCGAGGCCGACAAAATGTTATTAAGAGGATTCAACCGTAAAGGAGAAAGAGCCTCTGGTCAATAACGCTACCGATGAAGACCGGTGACTTAGCAAAGACAACCGCAAAATTTCACATAATCGATTCGAAACGTCGTTCAACGCTCTACTGGGCCGACCATGGATACATGAAAACAGGATGGTACCATCATCTCTACACCATTGCATCAAGTACTACGATGGAGGGGAACAGTGCATCAAAGGTGACTTGCAACCATTCTCCGTACATGAAATTGGAATCCATGAAGATGCAGCTTATTATGCACCGCCAAAGAAGACGATCTTCTCCGTAGATACCGTAACAAATGAAGCAAAGAAAGTTCGAGACAATGAAGAACCCGAAGTTCTAGTCCAACAGCCACTCACCACTCCCTTCCGGCGAGATGGTGAAGGTTTCTCCACAACTCGCATCCGAGGTCGAGGCCGGGGACAAGGCCGTGGTAGAGACACTAGGACAATCGGATTGAAGAAACCAACCATCAATGTCGATTGGAATGATAGTTCTGAAGAAGAAAAAGAAATCAAGCAAGAAGCAGCAACAATAAGTCGAAAGAAGCCGCAATACAAGATCTCCCTCGAAGATGAAAAGAACGAAGAATATAAATCAATGTATGAGAAGATTAACCACTATGTACATACTATGACCCTAACCCCGATCCAGTCTAGTAAGATCGAGGGTATGGAGGTCAAAGAGGTACGTAGTGACGGTGCAAAGCCGATCAAATTCTACCGTGGTGCTTCTTCCTCCAAAACTGAAAATAATGTACAATTCGAAGATGTCACTTCATCGAATTAATGGAATTACCTTTCGAGTGGTACTCTCCCCGTGTTCAAAATTTAATTCAACGTGGTTTCTTACCTCGACAATGGACAAAAGGCCAATCACAACATTTTGAAAAGTTATGGAATAACTCCGTCGTCCACCCAATTCAAAGTATGGACTCGGATTCGGCACAAGTAGGGCCAGCTGAAGATACCGAATTTTGCTTGGTTGTCACTTGCAAGTCCAATGAAAACTCGCATGGAAACTACAGACGAACTCGAAGATTTACAAATCGAGACGCTCCACCGTAATTCGAAGAAGAAATTAAATCCACAATAGATGAGTTAACGGAAGTTAACTTAGGTACTAAATGAAGAGCCTAGACCTACCTTTGTTAGCTCCTTACTCAACAAAGAAGACTCCGAAGAAATAATCAAGTTATTAATGGAATTTAAAGACCGTTTTGCTTGGAGCTACGATGAAATGCCAGGATTAGCCCCGTAGGTTGCAATCCATAAGCTAGGAGTGGATCCTACTTCGTCCCGACTGACAAGGTCCCGTAAGAATGCGTCTGGAAATCGAACAACAAGTCATAGCCGAAGTTAAAAAGCTAATAGACGCTAAATTTGTCCGTGAAGAACAATACCCGACCTGGTTAGCCAATGTGGTGCCACGTAAAGAAGAATGGTCGATCGAATTTGTGTGGACTTCGTAGATTTAAACAAGGCATGTCCAAAAGATGAATTCCCTCTACCAATTCCGTAACCGATGATCGATATTGCTTCGACACATGAAATATTCTCATTCATGGATGGATCTTCGTGATACAACCGTATAAAATGGCTCCGTAAGATGAAAAGCTTACAAGCATTCGTAACGCCGATCGGAGTATTTTGCTACACAAGTGATGCCATTCGGATCGAAGAACGCAGGAGCAACCTACCAAAGAGCAATGACAAGAATTTTTGATGATCTCATCCACAATCAAGTCGAGTGCTACGTGGACGATGTCGTCATCAAAAGCAAAGTAAAGGAAAACCACTCGTATGATTCGAGAATTGTTTTCGAACGATTAAGACAATTTAACCTTAAGATGAATCCCTTAAAATGCGCCTTCGGCGTCACCTCCGGAAATTCTTAGGATTCGTTGTCCGACATCGTGGAATTGAAATCGACTCCGGAGAAGATTAAAGCTATCTTAGAAATGCCGCCTCCCAAAACCTTAAAACAACTACGATCTTTTCAAGGGAAGCCGGCATATCTTCGACGCTTTATCTCAAACCTCGTCGGTAGGTGTCACCTTTCTCGCACTAGTTAAAAAGGACGCCAAATTTATTCGGGAAGAGAAATGCCGTAGGGCCTTCGAAGACATTAAACAATATTTAATGACACCTCCCCGTCTTAGCAGCCCTGAGCCTCGTGTAGACCGCTGATACTTTACACCGCGGCTTTAGACGACTCTCTTGAGCCCCGTTAGCCTGTGTCAATGATGAGGGTAAAGAAAATGCTCTTTACTACTTAAGCCGTCGTTTACTTCCGACGGAAGTAAGGTATCCCGCAATTGAAAAGCATTGTTCGGCCCCGATCTTCGCCGCTCAAAAGCTCGAGCACTACATGCTTTCTCATAAGGTCAACTCGATTTCGAAGTTTAATCCATCGCAATACTTCGATGACTCGTCCAACACTTTCCGGCAGACTTGCCGATGGTCAATGATATTATCGCAATTCGATATAACTTTCGTGCCTCTCGCGTGCCGTAAAGGGACAAGTCTTAGCAGACTTCCTCGCAAAGACACCCTTCGCCGGCCGAATCTCCTCTCAACGATGATTTGCCGCATGAACAAATAATGAGCCTAGAAGACCCCGATGATCGACGTTGGGAATTGTATTTCGACGGAGCATCTTCAAGCACACAAAGACGAAGAATCGCAAGTGATAGTGCCCTGTAAGGTGAATCGGGCTAATCTTTATAACGCCGAGCGGGGGATGTTAAGATACTCCTACCATTCGATCGAACCGTGTACAAACAACGAAGCGAATACGAAGCCCTCATAACGGGATTGGAATTAACTATTCAAATGGGGATAACAGTACATCAACATCTACGGGGATTCACAGTTAATCATTCAACGTATCACGGACAATACAGTAGTTTTAAAGCCAAGACTCGAACAATACTTCCAAAGATGCCATACAAACTCGTTGGAATGTATTCCAAATGTGACAATCTACAAAATTCCTAGAAAGAGAATGCTTTAACAGATGCTTTAGCCCGTCTCGCAAAAGAATTTGCCTCGTTTGCAAGATGAATCATGGAAGTGTCAGCTCACGGACGTCATGTCCTATCACACACGACATGACACAATACACAAATCGAAAAAGAAAAAGAATCAACTAGCAAAGAAGGATGTAAAAACACGAAGATCGGGCGACAACCATTAATAGTACTACTCGCAAACAGAAAGCTACCGCACGATAGGTCGCCGGCCCATCGCATCAAGAAAAGAACTCGTCTTACGCATTAATAAACAACACATTATACGAAGGTCTTTTGATCAAATGTGGCTAAGGTGCCTAAGCGGGTCCGAGGCCCGTGAAATCGTTAAAGAGGTACATTCGCGACTCCGTGGCGCTCACCGCCGGGTCCAAAAATGAAGATGAAAATTAAAAGACTAGGGTACTACCGGCCTCGATGATGACCGACCGCATGAAAATCGCCAAGAGCCGTCATCAATGCCAAGTGCACGGAGTGGTTCTACACCAACCTCCAAATGTGCTACACCCGACAATTGCGTCGCGGCCATTCGAATGTCAGGGCACGTATATAGTGGGTCCAATAGAACCACCATCTTCGAAAGGACATCGCTTCATTCTTGCGGCTACAGATTACTTTTCCAAGTGGGCAGAAGCAGTTCCACTTAGAGAAGTGAAAGCACACCACGTGCTGCAGTTTTTCAAGAACCAAGTTGTCTACCGTTTCGGAGTGCCGCGCAGATCATCTCGTATACTGGGTCAGCATTCGAAGCACACAAATCAACAATTTTGTCGTGAGACACGGAATCGACCGGCGATACTCGACAATTTACTACCCAAGAGCAAACGGTCTCGCCGAGGCTTTTAATAAAACTCTCGTTCAAATCTTAAAGAAAACCTCGGACGATAATAAGAGAAATTGGCACGAGAAATTGTTAGAAGCCTTATGGGCCTACCGGACAACCTTCGTAACTCCTACTCAAGCTACACCTTACGCTCCGGTGTATGGGTCCGAGGCAAGTGTTACCTTTAGAGGTTCAGCTTCCTTCACTCGAATTGCAACTTGCAAACAAGATCACGACGAAGAAAACGCCGTACTACGACTCGAAGAATTAGAAAGCTCGGAAGGGAAAAGACTTGCAGCCGCAACGTAATTTAGAACTATACCAAGCTAAAATGGTTCAAGCCCATGACAAATCGGTCCGCCCAAGAACCTTCAAAGTTGGTGACTTAGTTCTCGTTCTCAAGAGACCTATTCTCGCACACCGCAAGATAGGAGGAAAATTCGAACCCACTGGGAAGGACCGTTTCGTGGTCGAAGCAAGATACTCGTGAGGTTCCTACCAGCCTAGTGAATTGCCAGGGAGAACGACATATGCTTCCGATCAACTGACGATACTTGAAAAAATATTACGCTACCCGATGTTTCGAAGGAATGAATTCTTCATCCCTAAGAAACACGGTGAAGTAATTACTTATGATCGGGTCCGAACCCAAAAATAATAAAATGTGCTAAAATAAATAAAATCATGATAATAAAGTTTTCCTCGTTTTCTTTTCCAAATCAAAATCTCTTTCCTGATCTTATCCTACTTCATTCCCGTTAAATTTGAAAATAAAAAAATTTTTATATAAAAAAATGAATCTCTTTAATAAACATTTTCTTAATGTTCTTGTTCTTAAGATAGCACTCTCGATCCTTTTCCTTGTCTTTTCGCAGGAAATGTCGAACGGGCGGTTGGTCCCGAACTTTAAGAATGGCGTAAGCCTCGCACTCGATGAAAAGAGGGTGAAAGATGGAGCGATAATCGAGATCGACTCGGATTTCGCACCAGCAGGCCTACAAGACGAGGAAAGTGATCGGGTCCCGCTAACCGAGAAGAACCGGCCCGGACAGTACAAAGTGATGAAAGTGGGTGGCCCAAGCCACCAATCCAACAACAAGAAAAGAAAAGCAAACACCGAAGAAGACAAGAAAATGAAGTCCGTAGTCGCTACAGACGGAGGGCAGTGCTTGCCAGCCGCCGCGCCCGCAGAGATTCAAGAAGTTCGGAGGGCTACTCTCACAGCCACGCAACGAAGGAATAAGAATCACCGTATCCGTAAGATGTTAACAAAACTAGATGCGGACCAGCGCGACGAGACAATTGCTAATGCCAACACATACACTTCAAGGACACCGGTTCACCAGAACCCGAAGAAAGGAGGCCAGTTCCTAGGATAACAGAAAGAACCAGAGAAATCTCCAGAAGATCAGAAGAAAGAAGGCTACCACGCCACCGGATAGAACCACCAGTAATGCATGACCTTGTTGTAGAAGCAACCCCGGGGGATTTCCCGATAGACATCATCCCTGAGGAGCCGAGGTATGCAGGGGAACGTGAAGGGATCGAACCATATATCCCACAATATGTCACAAGGCCTCGCCATCTGCAGATCATTCCGGAATACGAGCCGGAGAGAATGCGTAATGTTGAAAAGAAAACTTTCGAATACTTCGAGAGAATTAAAGGAAGAAGAATCAACATACTAGAACGCCTCGAGCTACACACCGACGTATTCTCGTAGTATGAACAACAAGAAATCGTGGATTGTATCCGGGATCCGAAGAGAATGGGCCGAGCAGCCGCCCGAGGGAAAACACATACTCGAACCCCGGAGATGGATGCCGTGGAAAGGAAGAATTACAATACAATGCGGATGCTCGCTACAACTTTGTCGAAGACAGAAGGGAAACCCACCGGAATACTCCGTCATGGGCAAGTAGATCCGATGCCATCGCTTATCAAGAGAATGGTAAAAAGATTGATAACATGGAGGGTACCGCCAGCAGATTGCATACCCAATAGCCGCATTATCAACATCTACAAACAAAGGTGACCGCATACCCCCACATATTGATCACCACGACTTCGTCGACCTTTCGCACGCGTCTCTTTCTTGAATGAGTGTAACATCATGTTCGGATCCGACCTCCGGATAGCAGTGCCCGTGTGAGTTCCGAGGGCCGCAAAGATACCTTTACCGTGGGTTCCGTCATGATACCGCAAGGTAACGGAGCGGATATCGCAAAGCATCGCATACCGAGGGTGCCAGTGGAGCGAATCTCGCTACTTTCGTGAGGATGGACGACAACAGAAATACCTTACCATTTCCAACCGCACCCGTAGCTAGAGAACCTCCGGCCTTACGAGCCGTGAGTTACATGGGAAATATCACACCTCCAACGTACATCCAACTCGCATCCCCGCCAAGGATGGCTTGGAAGGTGATGTTATCGACCATGTACCCCACTATTCGTACATGGATTTTTGACGGATGATTCTTTTGATGGATCAACAAAGATTATATACATCCGTTTCGAGGCTACATGGATTGTATGAAATGTATTCCGTATCGAGTTGTACGACGTATTTTCAACATGATTGGAATGAAAAGTGACCATGTCACATTTTTGGCCTTCACCTCTTTGTGCAAATTGATTGGGAAACGCCATTAAAGTTAAATGAACTTCGAACAAAGAACGAAAAGAAATAAAAAAAAGAGAGAATAAAAGAAAACTTTCTAAAAAAAAAATCCGAAAAATGACAAACACCAAGTTCACATGAACATTAAATAAACAATAAAATAAAATTTGAACCATTAAAAGATAAACGAAATCAACACAAATCTCAAATTCCATCCTTCCAAACTTCAAAATCAAATTTCATCTTTACAAATTTCAAATCAAATCCTCAATCAAATTCCAAATCCAATCTCGATCAAGTTTCAAACTTGACCTTCCAAATTTCAAATCAAATCTTAAATCAAATTTCAATCGAGTTCAAACTCATCCTTCCAAATTTCCAAAATTCCGAATTCAATCTTTCCAGATTTCAAATCTCAATCAAATTCAAATTCAATTTCTTCCAAATCTCAAATCAAATTCTCAAATCAAATTTCAAATTCAATCCTTCCAAATTTCAAATCAAATCTAAATCAGACATCAAATTCAAACCTTTTGGGTCGAGGATTTTACATCCAAGACTGCACTGCTTTAGGATTCTTTTCCTATTGCACTGAAATACACTCAAATTCAAACCTTTTCGGGTCGAGGATTTTACATCCAAGACCGCACCGCTTTAGGATCCTTTTCCTATCGCACCGAAATACATCAAAATTCAAACCTTTCGGGTCGAGGATTTTACATCCAAGACCGCACCGCTTTAGGATTCTTTTCCTATCGCACCGAAATACATCAAATCAAACTCTTTTCGGGTCGAGGATTTTACATCCAAGACCGCACCGCTTTAGGATTCTTTCCCTATCGCACCGAAATACATCAAATTCGTCAACTTTTGGGTCGAGGATTTTACATCCAAGACCGCACCGCTTTAGGATTCTTTCCTATTGCACTGAAATACATCAAAATCAACTCTTTTGGGTCGAGGATTTTACATCCAAGACTGCACTGCTTTAGGATCCTTTTCCTATTGCACTGAAATACATCAAATTCAACTCTTTTAGGTCGAGGATTTTACATCCAAGACTGCACTGCTTTAGGATTCTTTCCCTATTGCACCGAAATACATCAAAATTCAAACTTTTGGGTCGAGGATTTTACATCCAAGATCGCACCGCTTTAGGATCCTTTTCCTATCGCACCGAAGTACATCAAAATTCAAACTTTTGGGTCGAGGATTTTACATCCAAGATCGCACTCGCTTTAGGATCCTTTTCCTATCGCACCGAAGTACATCAAATTCAAACTTTTGGGTCGAGGATTTTACATCCAAGACCGCACCGCTTTAGGATCCTTTTCCTATTGCACCGAAATACATCAAATTCAAACATTTTGGGTCAAGGATTTTACATCCAAGATCGCACCGCTTTAGGATTCTTTCCCTATTGTACTGAAATACATCAAAATCAAATTCAAACATTTTGGGTCAAGGATTTTACATCCAAGACTGCACTGCTTTAGAATTCTTTCCCTATTGCACTGAAATACATCAAATCGAATTCCCGGGGTTAAGGATTTTACATCCGAGACTCCATTGCTTTAGGATCATTTCCCTATCGCAATGAAATACATCAAAATCAAACTCTTGAGGTTAAAGATTTTATATCCAACACCACTTTGCTCCGAGATATCTTCTCATCGCAACGATTCAATCTAATCAATTCAATTTTCTTTCGAGGTCGGAGATGTTACATCTAAAACCTCGTAACTCCAATTTTAATTTCAAATCAAATCCTTCAAATTAATTTCGACAAAACTTCAATCTAAATCGAAACTTCAAACTAAAATTTAAACTCACACATCAAAACATAAATTAAAACAAAATAAAATCTAAAACGAAATTCCCCGTATCATGTGATTTGGGATTCACCTCCTTTTCCTTTCCCTAGCGAGAGTTCAAGAATCTCCGGCTCCGGAGATATACTCGACACTCCCCAACAGAAACTCTTCTACTTCGTCCTAAGTTCGTCACTTGACATCCGTGTTGGTTTTGTTGATCGCTTCGGTCAACACCAATACGCGCGGTGTGCTCCGTCACTCACCACACCTATCGGGGTCCATTTGTTGACCTCATTTTCGATGTGGTCTTCCCTTCTTCTTTTTAGTGCTTAGGATCTAGCCTCAGGCTTTTCTTTTCGACTATCTTAGAGGACTAGAATCGGGACCCACCTTTTAGAAATTCAAAACACTTCTTAACTCCCCGCAAACTCCACAAACTTGACTCGTGAACCCCTAATCACCTGGAGGGTCGAAATCAAATGTGGAAGTTTAAAGGATGAGTTCCTATAGGACTCTTCGGCCTTAGACCGCCTCCGGCGGCCCGGTCCGGTGAAGGGGCCGACTTACACTACTCTTACACACTACATTTCCACACACTTCCTAAAACCACACCCATACCCAACTTAACCTCCCGACTCATGTGGGTGATTCACATGGATGGTCCTTAACCCCTAAGCCCTCGCAAGCAGGGTTAGGAACAACATAGGCTTAATGCCTCAAATGAGTCCTTTCATGGCTCATATGGGCTTGAAATGGCTTCATGGCTCAACCAAAATGATTTCTTTCCACCTAGATTCACCCAATCTCCAATTTCCCAAATTTTCAATTTTTGACCCCCGGGACCCTACACTCGCCTAGCCTACTCAAAACCCTTGAAATTACCCAAATTTCTCAAAAATTGCCAAATTACCCAAAATTCTCCAAAATCATTCCCAAATATTTCCACATCACTTAAATTGATCATCCATACCCAAAAATACCAAAAATTCCAAAAATACCCCCCAATACCCTCCAAATACCCAAAATACCCTTCTTGGCCTAAAAATCCAAAAATTCAGAAAATTCCCAGAAAATTCCAGAAAATCCTAAATATTCCCAATTTCATTTTTTCCAACTACACCATGGGCCAATTTTGTCAATTTACCCTACTTTTGTCAAAACCCCCAAATCGACCCATTTTAACCCAAAGTGGACCCAATGTTAAACCAAACCTATCCAATTGACCCAAATTCTGGTCCAATTCAATTCTAAACTTCAATTCAACATTCCCAATACCAATTTAGACCAAATCCAAGTCCAATTTGATTGACATTTGGATCCAATCTCACTTTTGGCCTTAAAGCCCAATTTGGACCCATGACCCAAACTTAACCCAAACTCACCCAATTCAACTCCAATTAACCTCAAATCTTTTCTAAATCTTCCTTAACATTTCCACAAACAAAACCCTAACATGATTTGCCCAAAATTTGAACCCAAGTCCCACTCAAACTCAATCCAAGGTCAAAAGGCCCATTTTTGACCTAAACCCAAACCTAACCCAAATTCAACCCAATTCAAATCCAAATCACCCCCAATTTGTTTCAAATCACTCATGACACATCCATGAGCTAAACCCAACAATTATTTGGCCCAACCTCTTTACAAAATTCCCATCCATAAATTCATTTTCAAAACTTAAAAGGCCCATTCCTTAAACCATTTTAAAAGCCCACTTCCACCAAATCCAAAACCCCAAAAATTCTTCCAAAGCCCATATGACATTTCCCCTCATCATATTTTCAATTAAAATCATCCCCAAAAATCCTAAACCAATCATCAAATAATTCTAAATGAAGCTTCATCCAAATTTCCACCAAATTATCCAAAATTCTTAAAATCCTTTTTTATGAAATTGACCAAACCTTTTCCCAAGCCAAATGGAGCCATGGAGCCATGCACAAGCCATATGCAAGCCATGAGAGCCTCTTTACATGTCACCATGCCATTTTGGGCAAAAGGAGGAGGCTCTTTCCTTAATTCCTAAAGGTGATTAACCACTTCTATGATTCCACTAAACCATGCTTAAGCCTAATCGTGCTTGGATGGTGACTTGACTCCTACCGATTATGCCGAGCCAAATCACTTTTCCCTCAGCCCAAAACCAGGCCTCGGGTGGTGCACCTAGCCCAAATGGGTGGGTTGACCCATTTAGGTTCAAATTTAGCCATGCCCCCATTCCACTTTGAATCAAAGCCTATACACATGGCATTTGTCAATTGCCTACACTAAACCCCGCACCTCGACCCACCCGACCAAGATGGTGACCATTGCCAGCCGGCCGGCCACCAGTGCCGCCGAAAACACCATGGCCGAGAGCTCACATGTGAGCCAACATTGAAATTCTCACTTCGCCGAGCCGCCCCATGCCTAGTGGTCACCATGGCCGATCTTCTCCTCACTCGCAGCAACTCGATCCCAAGCCCTAACTCCTCTCGAGAGGCCTTCCACCCTCTCCTATTTAAACTCCACCCCTCTCGGCCATGAGAGGAGCTAAGCACAAACCTTGCCAAAACTCGCCAAAATTGTTCCGTACACTTCTCCACTCTTAGAACACTTGATCCCCAAAGGAAATCCCCCCGCCATTTCTCCTCCGTAAGCTCAATTTCGCAGTCGAAATTCCACCCAAAACCAGACACTTCTCCACAATGAGCCAATTCTCAAATTGATTGGCTCTACACCTTCACTGCACCAAGGGAAGGTGTCCACCAACAAAAGCCCCATCTCCGAGCCACCCAACTGCTCCAACCTCTAAGCTTTGTGGATCGGGCTTGGTCGAAATCATATCCGGACAATTCACTGCACCGGGAGACTTCATCTCGGAGCTTGCCGGGATCCAATCGAAGGTGCAACAACTCTCGCATTGAAGCCACACTTCTCCGAGCCAAGGTATGAGCTAATTCTTCATCCCGAGCTTCCGGAGAATCTCTATTTCAAATGCCTTAGTTTCAATGCATGTTAACCGTATAGATGTGTTCGTCTCTTCAAGACGAATCCATAGAGTATAAGAACATAAAAATCCATCGAGAATCGAGCGAGATCTTAGTGGATTTAGTGTGGACTCGCTCTCGGGCGAGAACACTGGGGACGATGAACGGATGCCGTCCATTCAATACACGCGCGGACGAACGGCTCGGATGGCGTCGGACCAGGAAACGGTGCGAGAACCGCGGGGCCCGGCCGCCGACTCAAGTGGCGGCGTCGAACGGGAGCGCGCCGCGCGGCCTTTCTGAGCCGCCGAGGATGCGCCGGCGCCGCGTGGATAAATAGAAAATTAGGGTATTTTCTTATTTATTTAATTCCCTAAACTTCAAAAATTCATATCTCCGTGTAGAAAAATCATAAAAATAAAATAAAAATACCCTCTATGCTCAGATGAACGTAGGAGAATAATGTGGAAAAGAAATCATTTAATTTCATCAAATATTTTATTTTTTATAATTTATTTACTCTCTGCATTATTTTAATTCTCCATGCATGCATACAATTCACCATGGCATGAGACCATAGGGCTTTTGAAGCCTCTGAATTTGGGAACATTCCCCGAATTTTCCAAAGTAAGAGGCCATCCCTATGAAGAGTTCTTGATTTTTCAAGTTCGGGTCACTGTTTTGAGTATTTTAATTCCAGTAAATAGCATGTTGTGAAATAAATTCTAGGAAAATTTGGTGATGTTGCTTGATGACCAGCAGAACCCTAGGAAAAATAGGTTTTGACTTAGTTCATTTAAAACAACCCTAATCTGGCTTAAACACTCAAAATAGGTCTTTAATTAATTAGAGTTAACCATGCATCAAATTGACTTGAAATCAATTCTCCACTGACCTTTAGGATCAGAGGAATCCACCATAAAAATTTGAGGTCAATTGGACTCGGTTAGCCCCACTAATTGGGTTGATTAAGCCACTTAGCCATTTTAAACTTTAAAAATTCATAACTTTTAAAATACCTTTCAAAAATTCACCAAATTGGTTTTAGAGCCTCTCTGATATCAGGGGAATCTAAGAAAATTAAAATTTCAATTTTCTAAAAAAGTTGATTTTTAATAATATTTTAATATTTTTAATAAAAAAAATAATAAAAATCACAAAAATAATAAAATTCACCAAAATGTCACATTTTGAATTTTAATCACTTAGGAACAAATCCCACATTTTTCCTAGGTCTATTTAGTGAGATATTGAATTTTAAAGCCCTAGGGTAATTTTTAAAATTAAAAAAAATATATATTTTCTAGCATTTTCACTAAAATAATTATAATAAATCATAGAAAAATCAGAAAATTGCAAAATTTGTTTCTCTAGTTTCCTTGATATTAGAGAGATTTTTGAAAATTATAAAATCCATTTTTCAACATTTATTTTATTTTTAAATTAATTAACACTCCAAAATTCAAAATAATTATAATAAAAATAATATAATTCAAAAAATCACCAAAATTGGTCCAGGTGCTTCTCTGGTCATTAGAAATATCCCCTAATTTTCTTAAGGACAGAAACTTTCCTTTGGTCATGTTATCAAATTTTCCTTGAAAATCTCTATTTTCCACCAAAAATAATTATATAAATAAATTAAATACAGAAAAATCACATTTTCTCCTCTCATGTCTTTATTGATATATGAGTGAAGTCACATAAAAATTTCAAGTTCATTTAAGTTCAATTTAGTGAGTTATGAAATTATTAAGCTTAAGGGGTAAAATTGTAATTAAACTTTCAACCCTTAATTAAAACTTTAGGTTTAATAAAAAAAAATCAACAAGTAAATTATTTGATCCTAATCTGCTTTGGATGATTGAAATTTAAATAATTAAAGGGTAGAAACTCATTAAACAAACTTTAAAATAATTAAACTATAATTAAATAATAGATTAAATTTGGAAGAATAATAAATTTGAATTATTAAAATAAGGGATATTTATTAGGAAGAGATTTATTCTTTAATTTAAAAAATCCCTAAACTAATCATATCATTAACATTTAACTCTTAATTAAAATGATAACTCAAATTTAAAATATTAAAAGACTTAATTAAATCATTAAACTCTTTTAAAATCTCAATTAAAATTATAAATTAAATTAAATAATTAAATTAAATTAAGTAAATTAAATTAAATTAAATAATTGAATTAAATTAAATTAAATTAAATTAAATTAAATTAAATTAATTAAATAAATTAAATTAATAAATTAAATTAAGTAAATTAAATTAAATTAATTAAATTAAATTAAATTAAATTAATTAAATTAAATTAAATAAATTAAATTAAATTAAATAAATTAAATTAAATTAAATTAAATTAAATTAAATTAAAAAATTAAATTAAATTAAATTAAATTAAATTAAATTAAATTAAAAACAAATTGAATTAAAATCAAATCAAATCAAATTAAATTAATTCAACATCAAATCAAACTCAAATTAAATTAAATTAAATATAAAGCAACTCGAACACTATTCCAAATTTAAACCCTTTAACTTAAATCAAATCATTTCGAATACTAGTTTACCCTCGAAAGTTTTAGATTATTATAACTCCTAAATGGAACATCAAATGAAGTGTTACCTCACTATAGTGATATTCAAATGTCCTAGCTCACCGAGCAAGATAACAATAAAACTTGAAATTCTTTGACGATTAATTCATTTGTATAATTAAACTCATTCTGGACTTAAAACAATCCTAGAAATATTGAAAAGATGTTTAAGATTCCTCTTAAGCACTTCCTCAATATGATAGGACATTTATAAGAACAATTGGCTTAATCGTTCTTCGATGAAGAAAATCGTCCTCAAACCAAAACACAGAGAACCTAGACGTCCTAGTGGAACGACTAGCTATAGGATTAGGAATTTGGTAGAAAACCATAACCCTTCCCTTAGCTTTACCTAGGAACTTGCTTAAATATTCTAATCGTGTTTTAAGTGCAACTTGGATGACGGGAAGACCCTCCGAGTACGCTTTTATTTTTATTGCAATTTACTTTCTTGCAATTTACTTTCCCGCAATTTACTTTCTTGCAAATGTACTTTATTTTTCTTGCATGATAAAACAACAGCTTGCATGAAAACCCACACCTTTAGGATAGTACCCTAAAACTGAAACCAAATTAAGTTAAAAGTCATTGCAAGATAAAATTCACCGCCACAACATTTCAAAATATAAAACAACTCAAAATTTAATCACAAACAGTAACACAAAACTACAATTACAACTAAATTAAAACGTCCCGTTGGATGATCGGGAATACCTCTGATGATGTAACCTACGTGTTGCTAACGGGATTTCCCACGGTCTAAATGAAAGTGTGGAACTCATTCAACTGAGTTTAGCAAATTCATCCGGACTAAGTGAATCCGATAAAAATAATGATGCCTGAAGGATGGAACCGTGGGATCTTAACCGGTGTCGTTATAATCAACTTTAAGATTTGTTTTAATTAAAACGTAAAAAACACTTGGAAATTAAGATCTTCTCTAAACCAAAACACTTTTCTCATCTCCTCGATTTATGATTTCTAAAACTAAACCTCTGCAACAACAAGGAGCTTGGAGCATGGCGGGCAACACGGCCATCGTCGTCAACAAAACTCGAACCTACTTCAAGAAACTTTCCTAGAATTAAATAACCAAGCCATAGGACTTCGAGGTAGCTTGCACTAATGCAACATAAATCCTCAACCTCTTCGTTAGGCATTTGCATTGCAAATTAAGCCCTAACCGGTCTTAGGATTCCGAGGTAGTCGTCCGATACGACAATAAACCCTCACATCTTCTAGGGCTATTTGTTTGATTTTATCATACAAATATAAGCCCTAATTAATTAAAATTGGCAAGATCAAAACATTTAAATAAGTATTAGGACTTTCCTAAACTCAAGCCAAACGATAGGATAGTCGGGAAATTACCGAAGTTCACTTCGAATCAGTTGATTTCTCCTACCTTTCTTCCTTTGGATTCACAAAACAAAATGTTCCAAAATTTGATCCATTCCCTATTGAAATTCCAAAATTCAATCTTCGAAAACCTTAAACTTCGAAATTCTCGAAAGCGAGTTATCGATTATTATCGAGAGTTTTCTTAGGTGATTCCCGTCACTTAAGATGTAATTAACTATAGGGGCTTGCCCTTATAGGGAATTTTAAAGAACCCGGAAATATAAACCCTCGTTTGATACTTTCATATTAAGCAGGGGAATTTGTCGGCTTATAAAATTGGTTCGCGACCAAACGGATGTCACAAAACTTCTAGTTTATTTGATCGAGCCCCACCATCAGCAAGTGTGTCTATCCTTAGGGATAGATACACGATTTGTGGTGCGGTGCTCGTTTATATAAACTATTTGGGATGTGAGATCGGTTTAATCTCATATCTTAAAACTTTCAAATTTAAAAATTATTTTCAAAATCAAATACTACTTTCTAAATTATATATATATTTAAATCAAATTTAAAATTTAAATTCGCCGACAACTTCTGTTAGGCGACCCCCCTTTTTAAAATACAATACAACCTAAAAATATGCCGACACCTCTTCATTAAGCGATTTGCCGGAGCTCAGCACCACATCACTATAGGTGATTTAGTGGTAGAGAAACAAAGGCCGAATGAAACTTTGATGGATTACATACTTCGATGGAGAAATTTAAGTATGAAGTGTGAACCACAACCGCAAGAACAACATGCGGTCGGCATCTTGCTTAAAAGCATTCACGGCCCGATAAGCACTTCTCCTCAAAGGATTCACTATTAAGACTTTTGAGAAGTTGTTAAGCAAGGCCGGAAGCTTGCAAGAAGAGGCGAAGCAATTAAGTTTTGCCGACAAGACGGACAAGCAGAAGCCGGTGAAGACCTTCGAAAAGAAATCCGGGATCATTGCAGCAGTTGACAAAGGCAAGCAACCGATGCAAATACCACCGGAACTACCGCAGCAACCACAACAGAATTACACAGCAACCTCGGTCCAGCTATCGGCTCATCTCCGCAGGTATGAACAACCGCCTCGTCCGCAACGTACATTGAGGGAGCTTCGAGCGAGAGTATCCGTTCAAAAATGAAGCAAGACCTAAAATGTTCCGTAGCCTCAATGAAGACTCCGCATTTCCACCTGCGAACCTAAAAGACCGAGAGGAAGTCAACAAGAAAGGTGATCCCAACTTTCGCCCCTACCACCGGATGCTTGGGCACAAGATAGAAGATTGCATTACCTTTAAAAGTTGGCTCAACGACAACCTTCGGAAAGGAAATATAACAATCCCGAAGGAGTACATGAAGGAACCCCGTAAAGGAGGTTCCGTCAATGTTATCTCAACCGATCCCGTCATTCCGATAGATCCCTATGCAACCGATGATGGATGGACTACCGCCTCGGACGAGGTCTTCGAAGAAGATTTTAGACAACATCCGAACCGCTTCGGTGCGAGCTTCAATTCGAGTTCGAGACCCGTTAAGCCGGTACTATCACTTGCGATAGAAGAACCACCTCGACAGGAGACAATCGAAGAGAAGGAGAAAATTGACGAAGAAGAGAGGACCGAGATTCCTAAGGCTAGACTAGGGGCCGCTTATCCTAGGATAGTTGTTTCCGATTCGGGGAGAAATCCCTCGAACCTCCGATTTTGTACGATTATCCGCTCACTTCGGTGGGATCATATAATGATAAGGGTGATGGCGTTGGCTACGTTTTGATCGTTTCTAACGATTACGTAACTAGCGACAATCCGGATATCGACTTCGATACCAACGACAATTCTCAAATCATACACAATCTCGACGAGCAAAATAACGAAGAAGACATCCATCAAGGAGGCTACGAGAGCTCAACAAGCAACGGATCTATCTGTGAGTTTCGAGGAGCTCCAGTTACGATAGAGTTAGAGCCTTCAGATTTTGAAGATAATCCAGAAGAGCCAGTCATTCCGATTCAGGAGGAAACACCAGCAAGCTCAACACTAGATTCAGAAGAAATTACAGAAGTCAACTTAAGAAGTGGAAGAGTTCTACCTCCGAGAATGGGTCCAAAAGACAAAGGAAAGCAGGTGGTTGTTTAAGAAGAACCAACCCCAACAGAAGAAATACCCATTCGAGAAGAAGCCGAGACGCATGAGAAAAAAGTGGACTACAACGTGCTAGCCCATCTTAGGAAACTACCGGCCAAACTGAGCATTTACGATGCTCTCATCTTATCAAAGGAGATGAGAGAAGCTCTGATCAAGGCCTTACTTGATCCAGAAATTTGCTTAGCTCAAATGGCCGGAGATTCCTTAGATGAGGTTTGCTCGTTAAAGGAACAGACGAGGTGTTACCTTCACGGACAATGACCTATTACTTGGGACGACGGATCACAACCGACCGTTGTACATTTCAGATACAATCGGAAAATTTACACTCTCCAGAGTATTGGTGGATCCAGGAGCATCAATCAATATAATGAGTCTTCGAACGCTAGCATACTTGGAAATTGACGCTCGTGAGCTCGAGGCCGACAAAATGTTATTAAGAGGATTCAACCAGAAAGGAGAAAGAGCCCTCGGGTCAATAACGCTACTGATGAAGACCGGCGACTTAGCAAAGACAACCGCGAAATTTCACATAATCGATTCGAAACGTCGTTCAACGCTCTATCGGGCCGACCATGGATACATGAAAATAGGATGGTACCATCATCTCCGCATCGGTGCATCAAATACTACGATGGAGGGGAACAGTGCATCAAAGGTGACTTACAACCATTCTCCGTACATGAGATTGGAATCCACGAAGATGCAGCTTATTATGCACCGCCAAAGAAAACGATCTTCTCCAGAGATACCGTAACAAATGAAGCAAAGAAAGTTCGGGACAACGAAGAACCTGAAATTCTAGTCCAACAGTCACTCACCACTCCCTTCCGGCGAGATGGTGAAGGTTTCTCCACAACTCGCATCCGAGGTCGAGGCCGGGGACGAGGACGCTAGGACGGTTGGACGAGAGGAAACCAGCCATCAGTGTTGATTGGGAAGATAGTTCTGAAGAAGAAAAAGAAATCAAACAAGAAGCAGCGACAATAAGTCAGAAGAAGCCGCAATTCAAGATCTCTCTCGAAGATGAGAAGAACGAAGAATACAAATCAATGTACGAGAAGATTAACCACTACGTACATACTATGACACTAACCCCGATCCATTCTAACAAGATCGAGGGTATGGTGGTCAAAGAGGTACGTAACGACGGTGCAAGGCCAATCAAATTCTACCGTGGTGCTTCTTCCTCCAAAACTGAAAATAATGTACAATTTGAAGATGTCACTTCATCAGAATTAATGGAATTACCTTTTGAGTGGTACTCTCCCTGTGTTCAAAATTTAATTCAGCGTGGTTTCTTACCTCGACAATGGACAAAAGGTCAATCTCAACATTTTGAAAAATTATGGAATAACTCCGGTCGTCCACCCAATTCGAAGCATGGTCTCGGATTCGGCACAGTAGGGTCAGTTGACGATACTGAATTTTGCTTGGTTGTCACTTGTGAATCCAATGAAAACTGCATGGAAACTACGGACGAACTCGAAGATTTACAAATTGGAGACGCTCCATCGAATTCGAAGAAGAAATCAAATCTACAATAGATGAGTTAACGGAAGTTAACTTAGGTACTAGCGAAGAGCCTAGACCTACCTTTGTTAGCTCCTTACTCAATAAAGAAGACTCCGAAGAAATAATCAAATTATTAATGGAATATAAAGACTGCTTTGCTTGGAATTATGACGAGATGCCAGGATTAGCTCCAGAGGTTGCAGTCCATAAGCTAGGAGTGGATCCTACTTCTGTCCCAGTCAGACAAGGTCCCAGAAGAATGGGTTTAGAAATTGAACAACAAGTCATAGCCGAAGTTAAAAAGCTAATAGACGCTAAATTTGTCCGTGAAGAACAATACCCGACTTGGTTAGCCAATGTGGTGCCAGTCAGAAAGAAGAATGGTCAAATCAGAATTTGTGTAGACTTCAGAGACTTAAACAAGGCATGTCCAAAAGATGAATTCCCTCTACCGATCCCGAAATTAATGATCGACATTGCTTCAACGCATGAAATATTCTCATTCATGGATGGATCTTCAGGATACAACCAGATAAAAATGGCTCCAGAAGATGAAAAGCTTACGAGCATTCGGAACGCCGATCGGAGTATTTTGCTACACGATGATGCCATTCGGATCGAAGAACGCAGGAGCAACCTACCAAAGAGCAATGACAAGAATTTTTGATGATCTCATCCACAATCAAGTCGAATGCTACGTGGACGATGTGGTCATCAAAAGCAAAGT
>JAKZJZ010000132.1:0-78872 GCA_022702705.1 Papilionanthe hookeriana x Papilionanthe teres
TTAGAGCTAATCATACATCAAATTGACTTGAAATCAATTCTCCACTCACCTTTAGGATCAGAGGAACCCACCATAAAAATTTGAAGTCAATTGGACTTGGTAAGCCCTACTAAATGGGTTGATTAAGCCATTTAGCCAATTTAAACTTTAAAAATTCATAACTTTCAAAATACTTTTCAAAAATTCACTAAATTGGTTTTAGAGCCTCTCTGATATCAAGGGAATTTATGAAAAATAAAATTGCAATTTTCTAAAAAAGTTGATTTTTTGCATTATTTTAATATTTTAATAATTAAAAAATAATAAAAATCACAAAAATAATAAAATTCACCAAAATGTCACATTTTGAATTTTAATCACTTGGGAACAAATCCCATATTTTTCTTAAGTCTCTATAATGAGATATTAAATTTTAAAGCCTTAAGGTAATTTTAAAATTAAAAAAATGTATATTTTTAGTATTTCCACTAAAATAATTCTAATAAATCAAAGAGAAATCAAAAAATTATAAAACTTGTTTCTCTGATTTCCTTGATATCAGAGAGATTTTTAAAAAATATTAAATTCATTTTTCAACCTTTATTTTATTTTTAAATAAATTATTACTCCAAAACTCAAAATAATTATAATAAAAAGAATATAATTCATAAAAATCACCAAAATTGGTCCAAGTGGTCCTCTGGTCATTAGGAATGTCCCATAATTTTCTTAAGGACTAAACTTTCCCTTGGTCATATTATTAAATTTTCCTTGGAAATCCCTATTTTCCACCAAAAATAATTACATAAATAAATTAAATACATAAAAAAATCACATTTTCTCCTCTCATGCCTTTATTGACATATGAGTGAAGTCACATAAAAATTTCAAGTTCATTTAAGCTCAATTTAGTGAGTTATGAAATTATTAAACTTGAAGGGCAAAATGATAATTAAAATTTTAACCTTTAATTAAAACTTTAGGCTTAATAAAATTAAAGAGTAAAGTATTTGATCCTAATCTGACTTGGATGATTGAAATTTGAATAATAAGGGTAGAAACCTACTAAACAATTTAAAAATAATTAAAATAAACCTTAATCAAATAATTAATTAAATTTGGAAGAATAATAAAATTGGAATTATTAAAATAGGGATATTATTAGGAAGAGATTTGTTCTTTAATTTAAGAATCCCTAAATTAATCATTTCAATAATATTTAATTCTAATTAAAATGATAATTCAAATTTAAGATTTAAAATGCTAAAAGACTTAATCATTAAATTAAATTAAAGTTAAATTATTTAAATTAAACCCTTTTAAAATTTCAATTAAATTAATACTTTAACAATTACAATTAAATCATCTTTAAAACATAAAAAATAAAATATTAAATTAAAATTAAAAATAAAATTAAATTAAAATTTAAATTAAATTGAATTAAATAAAATTAAATTAAATCAAATTAAATTAAATTAAATTAAATTAAATTAAATTAAATTAAATTAAATTAAATTAAATTAAATTAAATTAAATTAAATTAAATCAAATTAAATCAAATTAAATTAAATCATATCAAATCAAATTAAATTGAATTAAATTAAATTAAATAATAGAATCAAGTTAAAATTAAAATGAAATTAAATTAAATTAAAATTAAAACTAAACCAAATTAAATTAAATTAAAGTTAAATTAAATTGAATTAAAAATAACATCACCTAAGACATAAAGAAATTCAAAAATAAATATAAAACAACTTGAACACTATTCCAAATTTAAACCCACTAACTGAAATTAAATCATAAACCATTTGAACATCAATTTTCCCTCGAAAGCTTTTGTTGTCATAACTCCTAAACAGAACGTTAAATGAAATGTTACTTCCCTCATAGGATATTCAAATGTCCTAGTTCACTGAGTAGATAACAACAAAACTTGAATTCCCAGACGATTAATTCATTTGTATGATTAAAATCATTTGGACTTAAAACAATTCTAGCAATATTGAAAAGATGTTTAAGATTATTCTTAAACGCTTTCTCAATATGATGGGATATTTATAAGAACAACTGAACTTAATTGTTCTTTGATGAAGAAAATCGTCCTCAAACCAAAACACAAGAACCTAGACGTCATAAGAGATGACTAGCTATAGGATTAGGAACTTGGTAGAAAACCATAACCTTTCCCTTAGCTTTACCTCGGTACTTGTTGAAATATTTAAATGCTTTAACATGTGTTTTAAGTGCAGCTTGGGATGACGGGAAGACCCCCCAGGTACGTTTTTATTTTATTGCAATTTACCTTATTGCAATTTATTTAATCGCATCGCACTTACTTTTCTTGCATGATAAACAACTGTTGTATGAAAACCCACACTTTTAGGATAGTCCCTAAAACTAAAACCAAAACTAAATTAAAAGTCATTGCAAGATAAAATTCACCGTCACAACATTTCAAAATATAAAACAACTCGAAATTTAATCACAAACGAACACAAAACTACAACTACAGCTAAATTAAAACGTCTTGTTGGATGATCAGGAATACCTCGGATGATGTAACCTACGTGTTGCTAACGGGATTTCCCACGGTCTAAATGAAAGTGTGGAACTCATTCAGTTGGGTTTAGCAAATTCATCTGGATTAAGTGAATCCGATAAATATAACGATGCCGGAAGGATGGAACCGTGGGATCTTAACCGGTGTTGTTATAATCAACTTTAAGATTTGTTGTAATTAAAACATGAAAAACACTTGGAAATTAAGAATTTCTCTAAAATAAAACACTTTTCTCATCTCCTGATTTATGACTTCTAAAACTAAACCTCTCCAACAACAAGGAGCTCGGAGCATGGTGGGCAGTACGACCATCGTCATCAGCAAAACCTGAGTTTACTTCAGCAAAACTTTCTTAGAATTAAATAACTAAGCCATAGGACTTCGAGGTAGTTTGCCTAGTGAAACATAAATCCTCAACCTTTTGTTAGGCATTTGCATTGCAAATTAAGCCCTAACCGGTTTTAGGATTCCGAGGTAGTCGTCCGATAAGACATAAACCCTCACATCTTCCAGGCTATTTGTATGATTTTATCATACAAATATAAGTCCAAATTAATTAAAATTGGCAAGATCAAAATATTAAACAAACATTAGGACTGTCCTAAATCCAAGCCAAACAAGAGGATAGTCGAGAAATTATCGAAGTTCGCTTCGAATCTGTGATTTCTCCTACCTTTCTTCCTTTGAATTCCCAAAACAAAATGTTCCAAATTTGATCCATTCCCTATTGAAATTCCAAAATTCATTCCCTTGAAAACTTAAACTTTGAGATTCTTGAGAGCAGAATTATTGATTATTATCGAGAGTTCTCTTAGGTGATTCTCGTCACTTAAGATGTAATTAACTATAGGGGCTTGCCCTTATAAGGAATTTTAAGAACCCAGGTAATATAAACCCTGTTTAATGTTTTCATATTAAGCAGGGGAATTTGTCGGCTTCTAAAATTGGTTCGCAGACCAAACGGATGTCACAAATCTTCTAGTTTATTTAATTGAGCCCCATCACCAAACAGTGTGTCTATTCTTCGAGATAGATACACAGTTTGTGATGCGGTGCTCGTTTATACAAACTATTCGGGATGTGAGATCAGTTTGATTTCATATCTTAAAATTTTCAATTATTTTCAAAATAAAATATTACTTTTCAAATTATTTATTTAAATTAAATTAAGAATTCGCCGACAATTTCTGTTAGGCGACCCCCTTTTCAAAACACATAATCTAAAAAATATGCCGACAATTTCTGGCGACTCCGCTGGGGAAAATTGCTCTCTCCATTTTAATCAAACAATTCTTCTTTCAAAAACTGGTAGTGTATCCATGTCCCTAGTTGATCAAACTACCCTTCTTTCCGTTGGAATACTATGTTCATTTCTACCTTGAACAAGTACGGCCAACATTCTCTCGGATTTAGGAGCCATTTGTTTAGACACCCCTAAACAGAGAGGTTCGAGATCCTTTTACCTCATTTTGGAGGTGGGGTGGACCCCCAATAGGTATTAGTTTAGGAGCGATCTTGCGGGTCGAGAAGTTTCTACAAGATTTTCTCTTCCTTTTCCAGTTCCTAATCAATTCCTTTTACTCTTCCTATAACTCTCCTTCTTTTAATAATTCTCCTTCCTAACAAACAAATCTTTTCGAAAAAATAATTTTTTTTTAATACCACAAATACACTAAGATAAACAGAAATGTGTTCGAACTCTTTCTTTTTTGTCATAAGTTTTACGACAAGAAGAAGCACGATTCGGAGACTAACATTTGGAATCTGCCCTGCATAAATGGAAGCCCCAAAATTGATCTTCTCCTTCGTCAACGGACTCGACCTGGCCTTGTTCAAGGACGAACTGCCTGATAATGGAATCATTCGATTCAGACAAAGATTCGGGGACACCGACATCAAAATCCCCGACGTCACTCTCTTTTCACTCACAAACAAAGTACCAGAAACTGAGAAGTCGTTGATTGAGTTTAACCTCAAGTTGTTGACCTCATTTTTGATGAGGTCTTCCCTTCTTCTTTTTAGTGCTTAGGATCTAGCCTTAGGTTTTTTCTTTTGACTATCTTAGAGGACTAGAATTGGGACCCGCCTTTTAGAAATTCAAACCACTTCTAAACTCCCTGCAAACTCCACAAACTTGACTATAGACCCCTAATCACCTAGAGGGTTGAAATCGAATGTGGAAGTTTAAAGGATGAGTTCTATGGGACTCTTTGGCCTTAGGAGCCCTCACAGGTGGCACAGTGCGGTGAAGGGGCTGACTTACACTACACTTACACACTACATTTCCACACACTTCCTAAAACCACACCCATACCCAACTTAACCTCCGACTCATGTGGGTGATTCACATGGATGGTCCTTAACCCCTAAGCCCTTGGCAAGAGGGTTAGGAACAACATAGTGAATGCCTCAAATGAGTCCTTTCATGGCTCATATGGGCTTGAAATGGCTTCATGGCTCAACCAAAATGATTTCTTTCCACCTAAATTCACCCGATCTCAATTTCCCAAATTTTCGATTTTTGACCCCGAGACCCTACACCTATTAAACCTACCAAAACCGCAAGTTACCGCAATTTTTGCAAAATTTCCAAATTACCCAAAATTTTCCAAAATCAATCCCAAACATCTCCACATCACTCAAATTGATCATCCATACCCAAAAATACCAAAGATTCCAAAAATACCCCCCAATACCCTCCAAATACCCAAAATACCCTTCTTGGCCTAAAAATCCAAAAATTCAAAAAATTCCCAGGAAATTCCAGAAAATCATAAATATTCCCAATTTCATTTTGTCCAACTACACCATGGGCCAATTTTGTCAATTTACCCTACTTTTGTCAAAACCCCCAAATTGACCCATTTTAACCCAAAGTGAACCCGATGTTAAACCAAACCTATCCAATTGACCCAAATTCTGGTCCAATTCAATTCTAAACTTCAATTCAACATCCCCAATACCAATCTAGACCAAATCCAAGTCCAATTTGATTGACATTTGGATCCAATTTCACTTTGGGCCTTAAAGCCCAATTTGGACCCATGACCCAAACTTAGCCCAAACTAACCCAATTCAACTCCAATTAACCCCAAATCTTTTCTAAACCTTCCTTAACACCCCCATAAACATTTCTCAACATTTATTTCAACTCTAGCCCAACATTAGCCCAATTTGGCCCACTTGGACCTACATAGGCCCACTTACCAAATAAACCCAAATTCAAACCAATTCAACTCCAAATCACATCAAACTGATTCCAAGCCCTTCATAGAACATCCCTAAACCAATTATGACATTTATTTGACAAAGTTCTTCACAAAATTTTTATCCAAATGCCCATCCTAAAATCAAAAGCCCATTTCCCTTAAACTTTCCTAAAAGCCACTTCACCACATTCAAAAGCCCAAATCTACCCTAAAGCCCACATGACATCTCCATTTGTCATCCACTTAATTAAATCCATTACCTAAGTCCTAAATTCACCATCAAATTATTCCAAATCAAGTTTCATACAAATTTCCATCAAAACATCCAAAATTCTTAAAACCCATTTTCATGAAATTGACGAAACCTTTTCCCAGAGCCAAATGGAGCCAAGGATGAGCCATTCACAAGCCATATGAAGCCATGAAAGTTTGGCATGTTACCATGCCATTAATGGCAAAAGGAGGAGGTCCTTTAACCATCTCCTAAAAGTCATTAGCCTTAAGCATGTCTCCCCTTAACCAAGATTTAATCCAAATATTCTTGGATAAGGACATCACCACCTCTTGACCGACTAGCCTAGCTGATCTTCTCGGCCCAAGACCGGCCATGGGGAGGTGAACCCAACCCAAACCAATGGGTTGACCAATTTCAAGCCAAAATGGCCTCTCCCCCATTCCATTCTAATCCAAACACTTTACACATGTCCAAGCCCGATTGACTTCACCATTGCCCGAGCCACGACCTCCACAGTCGAGATGGTGACCCATGCTGCACGGCCGGCCGCCTGGATCGCCGGAAAACACCACACCCGAGAGCATCATGTGAGCCCAAGCTTGGAATTCTCACCTGCTGAGTTGCCCCATGCCCAGATGGCCACCATGGTTGTTCTTCTCCTCACCGAGCAGGCTGATCCCATGCCTCGGCTCCCCCGGGAGGCCCTCCGCCCTCTCCTGATTTAAACTCCACCCCTCTCGGCCATGAGAGAGCTAAGCAAAAACCTTGCCAAAACTACGCAAAATTGTTCCGGACCCTTCTCCACTCTTAGAACACTTGATCCCAGGTGAAATCCCCCTGCCATTTCTCCTCCGTAAGCTCGATTTCGGAGTTGAAATTCCACCCAAAACCGGGACACTTCTCCACGGTGAGCCAATTCTCGAATTGATTGGCTCTACACCTTCACCGGACCGAGGGAAGGTGTCCACCGAGCAAAAGCCCCATCTCCGGGCCACCCGGTTGCTCCGGCCTCCAAGCTTTGTGATCGGGCTTGGTCGAAATCATATCCGAACAATTCCCAGGACCGGGAGACTTCATGCGGAGCTTTGCGGGACCCGATCGAAGGTGCAACAACTCTCGGATTGAAGCCACCCTTCTACGAGCCAAGGTATGAGCTAACTCTCCATCCCGAGCTTACGGAGATTCTCCATTTCAAATGCCTTAGTTTCGATGCATGTTAGCCGTATAGATGTGTTCGTCTCTTCGAGACGAATCCATAGAGTATAAGAACGTAAAAATCCATTGAGAATCGAGTGAGATCTTAGGGATTTAGTGTGGACGGCTCTCGGGTGAGAACACTTGGGGACGATGAACGGATGCGCGTCCATTCGATACACGCGCGGACGAACGGCTCGGATGGCGTCGGACCGGGAAACGGTGCGAGAACCGCGGGGCCCGGGCTGCCGACTCGAGTGGCGGCGTCGAATGGGAGCGCGCCGCGTGGCCTTTCGAAGGCTGCCGAGGATGCGGCGGCGCCGCGTGGATAAATAGAAAATTAGGGTATTTTCTTATTTATTTAATTCCCTAAACTTCAAAAATTCATATCTACTGTGTAGAAAAATCATAAAAATAAAATAAAAATACCCTCTTGCTCGGTGAACGAGAGGAGAATAATGTGGAAAAGAAATCACTTAATTTCATCAAGTATTTTATTTTTTATAATTTATTTACTCTCTGCATTATTTTAATTCTCCATGCATGCATACAATTCACCATGGCATGAGACCATAGGGCTTTTGAAGCCTCCGAATTTGGGAACATTCCCTGAATTTTCCAAAGTCGGAGGCCATCCTATGAAGAGCTCTTGATTTTTCAAGTTCGGGTCAGCTATTTTGAGTATTTTATTTCCGGTAAATAGCATGTTGTGAAATAAATTCTAGGAAAATTTGGTGATGTTGCTTATGACCGAGAGAATCCTAGGGAAAATAGGTTTTGACTTAGTTCATTTAAAACAACCCTAATTGGCTTAAACACTCAAAATAGGTCTTTAATTAATTAGAGTTAACCATGCATCAAATTGACTTGAAATCAATTCTCCACTGACCTTTAGGATCAGAGGAATCCATCATAAAAATTTGAGGTCAATTGGACTTGGTTAGCCCCACTAATTGGGTTGATTAAGTCACTTAGCCATTTTAAACTTTAAAAATTCATAACTTTTAAAATACTTTTCAAAAATTCACCAAATTGGTTTTGGAGCCTCTCTGATATTAGGGAAACCCAGGAAAATTAAAATTTCAATTTTCTAAAAAAGTTGATTTTTAATAATATTTTAATATTTTAATAATTAAAAAATAATAAAAATCACAAAAATAATAAAATTCACCAAAATGTCATATTTTGAATTTTAATCACTTAGGAACAAACCCCATATTTTTCCTAAGTCTATTTAGTGAGATATTAAATTTTAAAGCCCTAGGGTAATTTTAAAATTAAAAAAAATGTATTTTCTAGCATTTTCACTAAAATAATTACAATAAATCATAGAAAAATCAGAAAATTGCAAAATTTGCTTCTCTGGTTTCCTTGATATCAGAGAGATTTTTGAAAAATATAAAATCCATTTTTCAACATTTATTTTATTTTTAAAATTAATTAACACTCCAAAACTCAAAATAATTATAATAAAAATAATATAATTCAAAAAATCACCAAAATTGGTCCAAGTGCTTCTCTGGTCATTAGGAATGTCCCCTAATTTTCTTAAGGACAGAAACTTTCCCTTGGTCATGTTATTAAATTTTTCTTGAAAATCTCTATTTTCCACCAAAAATAATTATATAAATAAATTAAATACAGAAAAATCACATTTTCTCCTCTCATGTCTTTATTGACATATGAGTGAAGTCACATAAAAATTTCAAGTTCATTTGAGTTCAATTTAGTGAGTTATGAAATTATTAAGCTAAAGGGGTAAAATGGTAATTAAACTTTTAACCCTTAATTAAAACTTTAGGTTTAATAAAAAATCAACAAGTAAAATATTTGATCTTAATCTGATTTGGATGATTGAAATTTAAATAATTAAAGGGTAGAAACCAATTAAATAATTTTAAAATGATTAAACTTTAATTAAATAATAGATTAAATTTGGAGGAATAATAAATTGGGATTATTAAAATAAGGGATATTTATTAGGAAGAGATTTATTCTTTAATTTAAAAAGTCCCTAAGTTAATTATCTCATTAATATTCAACTCTTAATTAAAATGATAACTCAAATTTGAAACATTAAAAGACTTAATTAAATTATTAAACTCTTTTAAAATTTTAATTAAAATTAAAAATAAAGTAAATTAAAGATAAATTAAATTAAAATTAAATTAAATTTAACAATTAAATTAAATTAAATTAAATTTAATAATTAAATTAAATTAAATTAAATAATTAAATTAAATTAAATTAAACAATTAAATTAAATTAAATTAAATTAAGTTAAATTAAATTAAATTAACAATTAAATTAAATTAAAAATTAAATTAAATTAAATTAAATTAAATTAAATTAAATTAAATAAATTAAATTAATTAAATAAAATTGAATTAAATTAAATTAAATTAAATTAAATAAATTAAATTAAATAATTGAATTAAATTAAATTAAATAATCAAATTAAAATTAAATCAAATCAAATTAATTAAACATCAAATCAAATTAAATCAAACTCGGTTAAATTAAAGAAAATAAATTTAAAGCAACTTGAACACTATTCCAAATTTAAACTCTTTAACTTAAATCAAATCATTTGAATACTAATTTACCCTTGAAAGCTTTAGTTATTATAACTCCTAAATAAAACATTAAATGAAGTGTCATTTCACTCATAGGATATTCAAATGTCCTAGTTCACTGAGCAAGTTAACAAAACTTGAAAACCTCGGACGATCGATTCATTTATATAATTAAATTCATTTGGACTTAAAACAATCCTAGAAATATTGAAAAGATGTTTAAGATCCTTCTTAAGCACTTCCTCGATATGATAGGACATTTATAAGAACGATTGAATTTGATTATTCTTTGATGAAGAAAATCGTCCTTAAACTAACACAAAGAACCTAGACGTCATAGGAAATGACTAGCTATAGGATTAGGAATTTGGTAGAAAACCATAACCTTTCCCTTAGCCTTACCTAGGAACTTGCTTAAGTATGCTAATTGTGTTTTAAGTGCGGCTTGGGATGACGGGAAGACCCTCAGGGTACGCATTTGTATTATTGTAATTTACTTTCCTGCAATTTATTTTCCGACAATTTACATTATTGCAATTTACTTTATTGCAATTGCGTTTATTTTTCTTGCATGATAAAACAAGCTTGTTGCATGAAAACCCACACCTTTAGGATAGCCCCTAAAGCTGAAACCAAAACTAAGTTAAAAGTTATTGCAAGATAAAATTCACCACCACGACATTTCAAAATATAAAACAACTCGAAATTTAATCACAAACGGAACACAAAACTACGATTGCAACTAAATTAAAACGTCTTGTTGGATGATCGGGAATACCTCGGATGATGTAACCTACGTGTTGCTAACGGGATTTCCCGCGGTCTAAATGAAAGTGTGGAATTCATTCGGTTGAGTTTAGCAAATTCATACGGACTAAGTGAATCCGATAAAAATAATGATGCGGAAGGATGGAGCAGTGGGATCTTAACAGGTGTCGTTATAATCAACTTTAAGATTTGTTTTAATTAAAACGTAAAAAAAAAAAAAAAACTTGGAAATCAAGATTTTCTCTAAACGAAAACACTTTTCTCATCTCACGATTTATGATTTCTAAAACTAAACCTCTGCAACAACAAGGAACTTGGGGCATGGTGGGCGACACGGCCATCGTCGTCGGCAAAACTTGAACCTACTTCAGCAAAACTTTTCTAGAATTAAATAACCAAGCCATAGGACTTCGAGGTAGCTTGCACAGTGCAACATAAATCCTCGACTCTTCGTTAGGCATTTGCATTGCAAATTAAGCCTAACAGGTCTTAGGATTCCGAGGTAGTCGTCCGATACGACAATAAACCCTCACATCTTCTAAGTTTATTTGTTTGATTTTATCATACAAATATAAGCCCTAACTAATTAAAATTGGCGAGATTGAAATACTAAATAAACATTAGGATTTTCCTAAATTCGAAGCGAAACAATAGGATAGTCGGGAAATTACCGAAGTTCACTTCGAATCGGTAATTTCTCCTACCTCTCTTCCTTTGGATTCACAAAACAAAATGTTCCAAGTTTGATCCATTCCCTATTGAAATTCCAAAATTCGATCTTTGAAAACCTTAAACTTTGAAATTCTTGAGAGCGAGGTATTGGTTATTATCGAGAGTTTTCTTAGGTGATTCCCGTCACTTAAGATGTAATTAACTATAGGGGCTTGCCCTTATAGGGAATTTAAAGAACCCGAGTAATATAAACCCTGTTTAATACTTTCATATTAAGCGGGGAATTTGTCGGCTTATAAAATTGGTTCGCGGACGAAACGGATGTCACAAAACTTCTAGTTTATTTGATCGAGCCCCACCGTCGAGCGGTGTGTCTATCCTTAGGGATAGATACATGGTTTATGTTGCGGTGCTCGTTTATATAAACTATTTGGGATGTGAGATTGGTTCAATCTCAAATTTAAAATTATTTTCAAAATCAAATACTACTTTCTAAATTATATATATATTTAAATTAAATTTAAAATTTAGATTCGCCGACAACTTCTGTTAGGCGACCCCTTTTAAAAATACAACACATCCTAAAAAAATATGCCGACAAATTTCTGGCGACTCCGCTGGGGACTATTCCTCTCTCCATTATAATCAAATAGTTGCGCTTTCAAAAATCGGTAGTGTATCCATGTCCCTAATGGATCGAGCTACCCTTCTTTCCATTGGAATACTATGTTCATTTCTATCTTGAACAAGTATAGCCAACATTCTCTCGGATTTAGGAGCCATTTGTTTAGACACCCCTAAACGAGAGAGGTTCGAGATCCTTTACCTCATTTACGAGGTGGGGTGGACCCCGATAGGTGTTAGTTTAGGAGTGATCCTTCGAGTCGGGAAGTCTGGCTTAAGACTTTCTTTTCCTTTCTGAATCGGATTCCTTACCTTTTCTACACCTTTGAACATTCCGTTCTAAATAAACAAACCCTCTAATAAGTGATTCTTTTAACAAATGATTCTTTTTTATAAATACATGAACAAGAATGTGTTCGGACTCTTTTCAATTCCTTTCTTTTCGTCCTGAAGAAAAGAAGCATAACTTGGGACTGACAACCAGAGTCTACCTTGCAGAAATGGAAGCCCGAGCCGGTTTTCTCCTTCACCAACGGATTTGGACTTCGGCATGTCTATAAGGATGAGCTGCCCGACAATGGGGTCATCCGATTTGGACGAGGATTCGAGCTACCGAACGTCGAGGTCACCGACGTCTCCCTCTTTGCAGCGACGAACAAGGTATACGAAGGCGAGGAACCACGCTGAGTTCGACCTTAGGTCGACCCAAGAGTTTCCTCCTCTGCAAGGGTCCGACTAGGAGGAATGCTGCCGTCCGCGGGAGGACTGATTCTTACTACCCCCGTCTGGTCTAGTTGTTTACGCACCTACCCGACTACGCCGAATCGAAGGGAAAGGAATCCGGAACTATGATAAGCACTGTTACAGTGGAGGGTACGGATCTTCTGTAAGACCTTCGTCTTCGAAATCGGGTCCGGTTCGAAGATTCCTTCGGCGACAAAAACCCGAAGAAGAAATAGAAATAGAAGGATCGCCGGGGAAGCCGGAGCTGCTTGAGATTGCCTTCTGGAGGAAATTCCATAGCTGCCGAATATACACAGTTACCGGAATATACACCTTTGCACGACTACATACCACTTTTGGGAGGAAGCGGGTTCCATCCCCTCTCCGCCGCGAGAGGATGAGGAGAATGTTCGCAAGATTGCTTGCCACATTACCTCGACCCGCATACTACAACGATAGCGACAAGAAAAGAACTAGAACTACGCCGTTTGCTCGGCTGCAAACTTTGGTAGAAAAGCTAGCAAGAAGGAAAAGCGCCGTGTCGGAAATTCTACGAAGGATAGGACGGGTGCCGGTCAAATCCCGTCTTGGGCCCCGAGTAGAGCCCGTCGTCATGATAGAAAAGCCAAGCAAGAGAATGAAGGCTAGCCCGCTGTCGTAGTATCGGGATTACGGATTAGGGAGGATACCACCTTCCGGCATTTGGCCGACGGACCATGCGGTCCTAGACCTTCTGCTGCTAGAAGGATGGTGTGGCGTCCCACTACGGGGCAGTTGAGATTGAAACAGCAGCCCGAGAGAGAAAGTCTCGCCAGGAGGCTTGAATCCGAAGAAAGCGCTGCTGCGATGAAGGGGACTCGTGAAAAAAGGACCCGACAACCATCGCATGACAACCAAAAAGATACACGAAAGCTCGCTAGAAGATGCCATGGAAAAGTTGAGAACCGACATCCAGACGGTTGGCAAAAGAAAGAGAAGAAAAGTTCGGAGATGAGATCGACTCATCGGAATTCATGGACAACGAATATGCGAGAAATCAACATGGTTGAGACACGAGCTTCATCATCTTCTCGAGGTGCTCCTGCGAGCCGCGAAGAGAGGAGCCGGAGCGATGAAGAGACGGCTTCGGGAAAAGGACGACACGATCGCTCGAATGGCGAAGAGGATGGAAGAGATGGCCATAGCTGCGGCCACTCTCCAAAGTCGAAGTACGACCACATAGAGAGACACCCCAGAAGTCATTCACATCGTAGACGGAGGGAAGGAGATTACATCCGTCAATGGGGATGACCGAGTCGAAAAAGGATACAACACGAAGTATGATCCACGAAAAGGATATCAAGAACTTGGTAGAGCGGCGAGGTGCGAGAAGCCCTAGCACAATCGAAGAACGGGACATCTATTCGGACGGGTAGACCTTACCGGAAGAATTCGACGCTATCCGATACCGAAGGGCTTCGTACCACCTGCTGTTTAAGACCTTCGACGGAGCAGGGAACCCCGACGGCATGTTTCACACTTTCGTGCCGGTTGTTGCAATGCGGCGGGAGCGATGCGCTACTCTTCCGACGGTTCGTTAGCGATCTGTCGGGAATCGCCTTCGGCGGTATGCGAGAATTACCCGACGGATGCAGCAAAGACATTCTCGGAGTTAGAGAGCCTCTTCATTAAGCGATTTGCGGAGCTCGGCACCACATCACTATAGGTGATTTAGTGGTAGAGAAACAAAGGCCGAATGAAACTCTAGTGGATTATATACTTCGATGGAGAAATTTAAGTATGAAGTGTGAACCACAAGCTGCAAGAACAACATGCGGTCGGCATCTTGCTTAAAAGCATTCACGGCCCGATAGCACTTCTCCTCGAGGGATTCACTTATTAAGACTTTTGAGAAGTTGTTAAGCGAAGGCCGGAAGCTTGCAAGAAGAGGCGAAGCAATTAAGTTTTGCCGACAAGACGGACAAGCGAGCCGGTGAAGACCTTCGAGAAGAAATCCGGGATCGTTGCGGCGGTTGACAAAGGCAAACAACCGATGCAAATACCACCGAACGGCCGCGGCAACCACAACAAAATTACCGGCAACCCCGGTCCGGCTATCGGTCGTCTCCGCGGTATGAACAACCGCCTCGTCCGCAACGTACGTTAAGGGAGCTTACGAGCGAGAGAATATCCGTTCAAAAATGAAGCGAGTACCAAAGATGTTCCGTAGCTTAATGAAAACTCCAGATTTCCAGTGCCGAGCCCAAAGACCGGAGGAAGTCGACAAGAAAGGTGATCCCAACTTTTGCCCCTACCATCGGATGCTTGGGCACAAGATAGAAGAGCTGCATTACCTTTAAAAGTTGGCTCGATGACAACCTTCGGAAAGGAAATATAACAATCCCGAAGGAGTACATGAAGGAACCCCGGAAAGGAGGTTCCGTCGATGTTATCTCAGCCGATCCCGTCATCTCGATAGATCCTATCTGCAGCGACGATGGATGGACTACCGCTCTGGACGAGATCTTCGAAGAAGATTTTAGACAACATCCGAGCTCGCCGGTGCGAGCTTCGATTCGAGTTCGAGACTGTTAAGCCGGTACTTATCACTTGCGATAGAAGAGCCACCTCGACGAGGAGACAATCGAAGAGAAGAAGAAAATTGACGAAGAAGAGGGGACCGAGATTCCTAAGGCTAGGACTAGGGGCTGCTTATCCTAGGATAGTTGTTTCGATTCGGGGGAGAAATCCCTCGAACCTCGATTTTGTATGATTATCTGCTCACTTCGGTGGGATCATATAATGATAAGGGTGATGGCGTTGGCTACGTTTTGAGTCGTTTCTAACGATTACGTAACTAGCGACAATCCGGGCGTCGATTTCGATACCAACAACAATTCTCGAATCATACAAGATCTCGACGATCAAAATGACGAAGAAGACATCCATCGAGGAGGCTACGAGAGCTCGACAAGCAACGGCTCTATGCGTGAGTTTCGAGGAGCTCCAGTTACGATAGAGTTAGAGCCTTCAGATTTGGAAGATAATACAGAAGAGCCAGTCATTCCGATTCAGGAGGAGACACCGACGAACTCAACACTAGATTCAGAAGAAATTACAGAAGTCAACCTAAGAAGTGGAAAAGTTCTACCTCCAAGAATAGGTCCAAAAGACAAAGGAAAGCAGGTGGTTGTTCAAGAAGAACCAACCCCGGCGGAAGACATACCCGTTCGAGAAGAAGCCGAGACGCATGGAAACAAAGTGGACTACAACGTGCTAGCCCATCTTAGGAAACTACCGACCAAGGCGAGCATTTACGATGCTCTCATCTTATCAAAGGAGATGAGGGAAGCTCGATCGAGGCCTTACTTGATCCGGAAATTTGCTTAGCTCGAATGGCCGGAGATTCCTTAGATGAGGTTTGCTCGTTAAAGGAACAGTGAGGTGTTACCTTCACGGACAATGACCTACTACTTGGGACGGCGAGATCACAACCGACCGTTGTACATTTCGGTTACAATTGGGAAGTTTACGCTCTCCGAGTTTTGGTGGATCCGGGAGCATCAATCGATATAATGAGTCTTCGAACACTAGCATACTTGGAAATTGATCCTCGTGAGCTCGAGGCCGACAAAATGTTATTAAGAGGATTCAACCAGAAAGGAGAAAGAGCCCTCGGGTCAATAACGCTACTAATGAAGACCGGTGACTTAGCAAAGACAACCGCAAAATTTCACATAATCGATTCAGAAACGTCGTTCAACGCTTTCTTGGGCCGACCATGGATACATGAAAACGGGATGGTACCATCATCTCTACACCGAGTGCATCGAAGTACTTACGATGGAGGGGAACGAGTGCATCAAAGGTGACTTGCGACCATTCTCCGTACATGAAATTGGAATCCATGAAGATGCGGCTTATTATGCACCGCCGAAGAAAACAATCTTCTCCGAGAGATACCGTAACAAATGAAGCAAGAAAGTTCGAGACAACGAAGAACCTGAAGTTCTAGTCCAACGATCACTCACCACTCCCTTCGGCGAGATGGTGAAGGTTTCTCTACGACTCGCATCCGAGGTCGAGGCCGGGGACGAGGTCGTGGTAGAGACGCTAGGACGATTGGACGGAGGAAACCAACCATCAATGTTGATTGGGATGATAGTTACGAAGAAGAAAAAGAAATCGAAGCAAGAAGCGGCGACAATAAGTCGAAAGAAGCCGCAATACGAAGATCCCCCTCGAAGATGAAAAGAACGAAGAATACAAATCAATGTACGAGAAGATTAACCACTACGTACATACTATGACCCTAACCCCGATCCGATCCTAGCAAGATCGAGGGTATGGTGGTCAAAGAGGTACGTAATGACGGTGCAAGGCCAATCAAATTCTACCGTGGTGCTTCTTCCTCCAAAGCTGAAAATAATGTACAATTCGAAGATGTCACTTCATCGGAATTAATGGAATTACCTTTTGGGTGGTACTCTCCATGTGTTCAAAATTTAATTCAACGTGGTTTCTTACCTCGACAATGGACAAAAGGCCAATCACAACATTTTGAAAAGTTATGGAATAACTCGGTCGTCCACCGATTCGAAGTATGGACTCGGATTCGGCACGGTAGGGTCGAGTTGACGATGCGAATTTTGCTTGGTTGTCACTTGCAAGTCCAATGAAAACTGCATGGAAACTACAGACAAACTCGAAGATTTACAAATTGGAGACGCTCCACCAGAATTCGAAGAAGAAATTAAATCCACGATAGATGAGTTAACGGAAGTTAACTTAGGTACTAGCGAAGAGCCTAGACCTACCTTTATTAGCTCCTTACTCGATAAAGAAGACTCAGAAGAAATAATCGAGTTATTAATGGAATTTAAAAACTTGTTTTGCTTGGAGCTACGATGAAATGCCGGGATTAGCCCCGGAGGTTGCGGTCCATAAGCTAGGAGTGGATCCTACTACATTCCGGTCGGACAAGGTCCCGAAGAATGCGTCTAGAAATCGAACAACAAGTCATAGCCGAAGTTAAAAAGCTAATAGACGCTAAATTTGTCACGTGAAGAACAATACCGGACTTGGCTAGCCAATGTAGTGCCGATCGAGAAGAAGAATGGTCGGATCGAGAATTTGTGTGGACTTCGAGAGATTTAAACAAGGCATGTCCAAAAGATGAATTCCCTCTACCGATTCCAGAGGCGATGATCGATATCGCTTTGACACATGAAATATTCTCATTCATGGATGGATCTTCGGGATACAACCGGATAAAAATGGCTCCGAGAAGATGAAAAGCTTACGGCATTCAGAACGCCGATCGGAGTATTTTGCTTACACGGTGATGCCATTCGGAGCTGAAGAACGCGGGAGCAACTTACCAAAGAGCAATGACAAGAATTTTTGATGATCTCATCCACAATCGAGTCGAATGCTACGTGGACGATGTCGTCATCAAAAGCAAAGTAAAGGAAAACCACTCGTATGATTTGAGAATTGTTTTCGAACGATTAAGACAATTTAACCTTAAGATGAATCCCTTAAAATGCGCCTTCGGCGTCACCTCCGGGAAATTCTTAGGATTCGTTGTCCGAGCATCGTGGAATTGAAATCGACCGGAAAAGATTAAAGCCATCTTAGAAATGCCGCCTCCCAAAACCTTAAAACAACTACGATCTTTTCAAGGGAAGTTGGCATATCTTCGACGCTTTATCTCGAGCACTGTCGAGTAGGTGTCGGCCTTTCTCGGCACTAGTTAAAAAGGACGCCAAATTTATTTGGGAAGAGAAATGCCGGAAGGCCTTCGAAGACATTAAACAATATTTAATGACACCTCCTGTCTTAGCGGCCCAGGTCTCGGGTAGACCGGCGATACTTTACACCGCGGCTTTAGACGACTCACTCGGAGCCACGGTGGCCGAGTTCGATGATGAGGGTAAAGAAATTGCTCTTTACTACTTAAGCCGTCGTTTACTTCAGACGGAAGTAAGGTATCCCGCAATTGAAAAGCATTGTTTGGCCACGATCTTCGCCGCTCAAAAGCTCGGGCACTACATGCTTTCTCATAAGGTCGACTTGATTTCGAAGTTTAATCCATTGCGATACTTGATGACTCGTCCGACACTTTCCGGCGGACTTGCCGGATGGTCGATGATATTATTGCAATTCGATATAACTTTCGTGCCTCGCGTGCTAGTAAAGGGACAAGTCTTAGCGGACTTCCTCGCGGCACATCCTTTGCGGCCGAATCTCCTCTCGATGACGATCTGCCGGATGAACAAATAATGAACCTAGAAGACCTTGACGATCGACATTGGGAATTATATTTTGACGGAGCATCTTCGGCACACAAAGACGAAGAATCGCAAGTGATAGTGCCGGTAAGGCGGGAATCGGGCTAATCTTTATAACACGGAGCGGGGGATGTTAAGATACTCCTACCACTTGACGAAGCCGTGTACGAACAACGAAGCGAGAATACGAAGCCCTCATAACGGGATTGGAATTAACCATTCAAATGGGGATAACGAGACATCAACATCTACGGGGATTCACGAGTTAATCATTCAACGGATCACCGGACGATACGGAATTCTAAAGCCAAGACTCGAACAATACTTCCGGTATGCCATACGAGTTGTTGGAACGGATTCCAAATGTGACAATCTACAAAATTCCTAGAAAAGAGAATGCTTTAGCGGATGCTTTAGCCGTCTCGCAAAAGAATTTGCTGTTTGCAAGATGAATCGGTGGAAATGTCGGTTCACGGACGTCGGGTCCTATCATGGCTCGACATAGACACAATACACAAATCGACGAAAAGAAAAAGAATCGGTTGCGGCGGTGACGAGAAAACACGGAAGATTGGCGACGGCCATTGATGAACTACACTGCAGCGGGAAAGCTACCGGACGATAGGTCGATGGCCCATCGGATCAGAAAAGAACTCATGTCTTACGCATTAATAAACAACACATTATACGGAAGGTCTTTTGATCGAATGTGGCTAAGGTGCCTAAGCGGGTACGAGGCCCGTGAAATTGTTAAAGAGGTACATTCGGGACTACGTGGCGCTCACCGATCGGGTCCAAAAATGAAGATGAAAATTAAAAGACTAGGGTACTACGGCCCTCGATGATGACCGATCGCATGAAAATCGCCGAGAGGCGTCACCAATGCCAAGTGCACGGAGTGGTTCTACACCGACCTCCAAATGTGCTTGCACCCGACAATTGCGTCGTGGCCATTTGAATGTTGGGGCACGGATATAGTGGGTCCGATAGAACCACCATCTTCAAAAGGACATCGCTTCATTCTTGCGGCTACGGATTACTTTTCCGAGTGGGCGAAGCGGTTCCACTTAGAAGTGAAAGCACACCACGTGCTTGCGGTTTTCAAAAACCAAGTTGTCTACCGTTTCGGAGTGCCGCGCGGGATCATCTCGGATAATGGGTCGGCATTCGGAAGCACACAAATCAACAATTTTGTCGGGAGACACGGAATCGGCCGGCGATACTCGACAATTTACTACCCAAGAGCAAACGGCCTCGGCGAGGCTTTTAATAAAACTCTCGTTCAAATCTTAAAGAAAACCTTGGACGATAATAAGAGAAATTGGCACGAGAAATTGTTAGAAGCCTTATGGGCCTACCGGACAACCTTCGAACTCCTACTCGAAGCTACACCTTACGCTGCGGTGTATGGGTCCGAGCGAGTGTTACCTTTAGAGGTTCGGCTTCCTTCACTCGGAATTGCGAGTTGCAAACAAGATCACGATAGAAGAAAACGCCGGACTACGACTCGAAGAATTAGAAAGCTTGGAAGGGAAAAGACTTGCGGCGCGACGGAACTTAGAACTATGCCAAGCTAAGATGGTTCGAACCTCATGACAAAGCCGAGTCCGCCGAGAACCTTGAGAAGTTGGTGACTTAGTTCTCGTTCTCGAGAGACCTATTCTTGCACACCGCGAGATAGGAGGAAAATTTGAACCCACTTGGGAAGGACCGTTTGTGGTTGAAGCGGTATACTCGGGAGGTTCCTACCGGCTAGTGAATTGCCGGGGAGAACGACATATGCTTCCGATCAACGGACGATACTTGAAAAAATATTACTGCTACTGATGTTTCGAAGGAATGAATTCTTCATCCCTAAGAAACACGGGTGAAAGTAATTACTTGTGATTGGGTCCGAACCCAAAAATAATAAAATGTGCTAAAATAAATAAACAAATGATAATAAAGTTTTCCTCGTTTTCTTCTCCAAATCAAAGTCCCTTTTACGATCTTATCCTACTTCATTCTGTTAAAATATAAGAATAATAAAAAATGTATCTTTAATAAACATTTTCTTAATGTTCTTGTTCTTAGTACAACCCACGATCCTTTTCCTTGTCTTTTCGCGGGGAAATGTCGAACGGGCGGTTGGTCTTGAACTTTAAGAATGGCGTAAGCCTTGCACTCGATGAAAAGAGGGTGAAAGATGGAGCGATAATCGAGATTGACTCGGATTTCGCACCGGCGGGCCTACGATACGAGGAAAGTGACGCGGGTCCCGGTTAGCCGAGAAGAAGCTGCCGGACGGACGGTGATGAAAGTGGGTGGCCCAAGCCACCAATCCAACAACAAGAAAAGAAAAGCAAACACCGAAGAAGACAAGAAAATGAAGTCCGTAGTCGCTACGGCGGAGGGCGAGCTTGTCGGCGCCGCGCCCGCGAGAGATTCAAGAAGTTCGGAGAGCTACTCTCACGGCCGCGCAACGAAGAAATAAGAATCGCCGTATCCGTAAAATGTTAACAAAACTAGCTGCGGACCGGCGCGACGAGACAATTGCTAATGCCGGCACTCACATTTCGAGGACACCGGTTCACCGGGAACACGAAGAAAGGAGGCCGGCTCCTAGAATAACGAAAGAACCGGGGAAATCTCCGAGAAGATCGGAAGGAAGAAGGCTACCACGCCACCGGATAGAACCACCGGCGGTGCATGACCTTGTTGCGAAGCAACCCGGGGGATGTCCCGACGGGCATCATCCACGAGGAGCCGAGGTATGCGGGGGAACGTGAAGGGATTGAACCATATATCCCACAATATGTCACAAGGCCTCGCCATCTGCGGATCATTCCGGAATACGAGCTGGAGAGGATGCGAGAATGTTGAAAAGAAAACTTTCGAATACTTCGAGAGAATTAAAGGAAGAAGAATCAACATACTAGAAGGCCTCGAGCTACACACCGACGTATTCTCGGAGTATGAACAACGAGCAAATCGTGGATTGTATCCGGGATGCGAAGAGAATGGGCCGAGCGAGCCGCCGAGGAAAACACATACTCGGAACCCCGGAGATGGATGCCGGGGAAAGGAAGAATCACGATACAATGCGGATGCTTGCTACAACTTTCTTTGAAGACGGAAGGGAAACCCACCGGGAATACTCCGTCATGGGCGAGTAGATCCGATGCCATCGGTTATCAAGAGAATGGTAAAAAGATTGATAACATAGAGAGTGCTGCCGGCGGATTGCATACCCAATAGCTGCATTATCAACATCTACAAACGGGGTGATCGCATACCCCCACATATTGATCACCACGACTTCGTCGGACCTTTACGCACGGTCTCTTTCTTGAATGAGTGTAACATCATGTTCGGATCGACCTCCGGATAGCGAGGCCCGGGTGAGTTCCGAGGGCCGGTAAAGATACCTTTACCGGTGGGTTCCGTCATGATGCGCAAGGTAACGGAGCGGATATCGCAAAGCATTGCATACCGGGGGTGCCGGTGGAGCGAATCTCGGTTACTTTCGGGAGGATGGACGACGACAAAATACCTTACCATTTCCAGACGGACCCGAGCTAGAGAACCTCCGGCCTTACGAGCTGTGAGTTACATGGGAAATATCACACCTCCAACGTACATCCAGTAGGCATCCTTGCCAAGGATGGCTTGGAAGGTGATGTTATTGACCATGTACCTCACTATTCGGACATGGATTTTTGACGGATGATTCTTTTGATGGATCAACAAAGATCATACACGATCCGTTTTAAGTCTACATGGATTGTATGAAATATATTCCGGATCGAGTTGTACGACGTATTTTCGACATGATTGGAATGAAAGTGACCATGTCACGTTTTTGGCCTTCACCTCTTTTGTGCAAATTGATTGGGAAACGCCATTAAAGTTAAATGAACTTCGAACAAAGAACGAGAAAGAAATAAAAAAAAGAGAATAAAAGAAAACTTTCTAAAAAAAAAATCCGAAAAATGACAAACACCAAGTTCACATGAACATTAAATAAACAATAAAATAAAATTTGAACCATTAAAAGATAAACGAAATCAACACAAATCTCAAATTCAATCTTTCCAAATTCCGAATCAAATTTCAAATTTCATCTTTACAAATTTCAAATCAAATCCTCAATCAAATTCCAAATCCGATCTCGATCAAGTTTCAAACTTGATCTTCCAAATTTCAAATCAAATCTTAAATCAAATTTCAATCGAGTTCAAACTCATCCTTCCAAATTTCCAAAATTCCGAATTCAATCTTTCCGGGCTTCGAGTCTCGATCAAACTCAAATTCAATTTCTTCCGGATCTCGAATCAAATATCAAATCAAACCTTTTGGGTCAAGGATTCTACATCCAGTACCGCTTGCTTTAGGATTCTTCCCTATTGCCTTTGAAATACATCAAAATTCAAACTTTTGGGTCGAGGATTTTACATCAAGACCTTGCTTGCTTTAGGATTCTTTTCTATTGCACTGAAGTACATCAAAATTCAAACTTTTGGGTCGAGGATTTTACATCGAAGACTGCATTGCTTTAGGATTCTTTTCCTATTGCCTTTGAAATACATCAATTCAAACTTTTGGGTCGAGGATTTTACATCCAAGGCCACTTGCTTTAGGATCCTTTTCTTATTGCACTTGAAATACATCAAAATCAAACTCTTTTGGGTCGAGGATTTTACATCCAAGATTGCCTTGCTTTAGGATTCTTTTCTATTGCCTTTGAAGTACATCATAATTCAAACCTTTTGGGTCGAGGATTTTACATCCAAGACTGCCTTTGCTTTAGGATCCTTTTCTATTGCCTTTGAAATACATCAAAATCAAATTCAAACATTTTGGGTCGAGGATTTTACATCCGAGACTGCCTTGCTTTAGGATTCTTTCCCTATTGCCTTTGAAATACATTAAAATCAAATTCAAACATTTTGGGTCGAGGATTTTACATCCAAGTACCTTTGCTTTAGGATTCTTTCCTATTGCACTTGAAATACATCAAAATCAAATTCAAACATTTTGGGTCGAGGATTTTACATCCAAGGCTGCCTTGCTTTAGGATTCTTTCCTGTTGCCTTCGAAATACATCAAAATCAAATTCAAACATTTTGGGTCGAGGATTTTACATCCAAGTACCTTCGCTTTAGGATTCTTTCCCTATTGCCTTTGAAATACATCAAAATCAAATTCGAACATTTTGGGTCGAGGATTTTACATCCAAGTACCTTGCTTTAGGATTCTTTCCCTATTGCACTGAAATACATCAAATTCAAACTTTTGGGTCAAGGATTTTACATCCGAGACTGCATTGCTTTAGGATCATTTCCCTATCGCAATGAAATACATCAAAATCAAACTCTTGAGGTTAAGGATTTTACATCCAACACCACTTTGCTCTGAGATCTCTTCTCATTGCAACGATTCAATCTAATCAATTCAATTTTCTTTCGAGGTTGGAGATGTTACATCTAAAACCTCGAAATTCCAATTTTCATTTCAAATCGAATCCTTCGAATTAATTTTGACAAACTTCAATCTAAATTGAAACTCCAAACTAAAATTTAAACTCACACATCAAAACATAAATTAAAACAAAATAAAATCTAAATCGAAACTCCCCCAGATCATGTGATTTGGGATTCACCTCCTTTTCCTTTCCCCAGCGAGAGTTCAAGAATCTCCGGTTCCAGAGATATACTTGACACTCCCAGCGGAAACTCTTCTACTTCGTCCTAAGTTCGTCACTTGGACATTTGTGTTGGTTTTGTTGATCGCTTCGGTCAACACCAATACGCGCGGTGTGCTCCGTCGGCTCACCACACCTATTGGGGGTCCATTTGTTGACCTCATTTTTGATGAGGTCTTCCCTTCTTCTTTTTAGTGCTTAGGATCTAGCCTTAGGTTTTTCTTTTGACTATCTTAGAGGACTAGAATTGGGACCCGCCTTTTAGAAATTCAAACCACTTCTAAACTCCCTGCAAACTCCACAAACTTGACTATAGACCCCTAATCACCTAGAGGGTTGAAATCGAAATGTGGAAGTTTAAAGGATGAGTTCTATAGGACTCTTTGGCCTTAGAGGCCCATCACAGGTGGCTCAGTGCGGTGAAGGGGCGACTTACACTACACTTACACACTACATTTCCACACACTTCCTAAAACCACACCCATACCCAACTTAACCTCTGACTCATGTGGGTGATTCACATGGATGGTCCTTAACCCTAAGCCGTTGGCTAAGGGTTAGGAACAACATAGTGAATGCCTCAAATGAGTCCTTTCATAGCTCATATGGGCTTGAAATGGCTTCATGGCTCAACCAAAATGATTTCTTTCCACCTAAATTCACCCAATCTCCAATTTCCCAAATTTTCAATTTTTGACCCCGAGACCACTACACTATTAAACCTACAAAAACCACTCGAAGTTACCCAAATTTTTGCAAAATTTCCAAATTACCCAAAATTTTCCAAAATCAATCCCAAACATCTCCACATCACTCAAATTGATCATCCATACCCAAAAATACCAAAGATTCCAAAAATACCCCCAATACCCTCCAAATACCCAAAATACCCTTCTTGGCACTAAAAATCCAAAAATTCAAAAAATTCCCAGAAAATTTCAGAAAATCCTAAATATTCCCAATTTCATTTTGTCCAACTACACCATGGGCCAATTTTGTCAATTTACCCTACTTTTGTCAAAACCCCCAAATTGACCCATTTTAACCCAAAGTGAACCCAATGTTAAACCAAACCTATCCAATTGACCCAAATTCTGGTCCAATTCAATTCTAAACTTCAATTAAACATCCCCAATACCAATCTAGACCAAATCCAAGTCCAATTTGATTGACATTTGGATCCAATTTCACTTTGGGCCTTAAAGCCCAAATTTGGACCCATGACCCAAACATAGCCCAAACTAACCCAATTCAACTCCAATTAACCCCAAATCTTTTCTAAACCTTCCTTAACACCCCCATAAACATTTCTCAACATTTATTTCAACTCTAGCCCAACATTAGCCCAATTTGGCCCACTTGGACCTACATAGGCCCACTTACCAAATAAACCCAAATTCAAACCAATTCAACTCCAAATCACATCAAACTGATTCCAAGCCCTTCATAGAACATCCCTAAACCAATTATGACATTTATTTGACAAAGTTCTTCACAAAATTTTTATCCAAATGCCCATCCTAAAATCAAAAGCCCATTTCCCTTAAACTTTCCTAAAAGCCCACTTCACCGCATTCAAAAGCCCAAATCTACCCTAAAGCCCACATGACATCTCCATTTGTCATCCACTTAATTAAATCCATTACCTAAGTCCTAAATTCACCATCAAATTATTCCAAATCAAGTTTCATACAAATTTCCATCAAAACATCCAAAATTCTTAAAACCCATTTTCATGAAATTGACGAAACCTTTTCCCAAGCCAAATGGAGCCAAGGATGAGCCATTCACAAGCCATATGAAGCCATGAAAGTTTGGCATGTGACCATGCCATTAATGGCAAAAGGAGGAGGTCCTTTAACCATCTCCTAAAAGTCATTAGCCTTAAGCATGTCTCCCCTTAACCAAGATTTAATCCAAATATTCTTGGATAAGGACATCACCACCTCTTGACCAGCTAGCCTAGCTGATCTTCTCGGCCCAAGACCAGCCATGGGGAGGTGAACCCAACCCAAACCAATGGGTTGACCAATTTCAAGCCAAAATGGCCTCTCCCCCATTCCATTCTAATCCAAACACTTTACACATGTCCAAGCCCGATTGACTTCACCATTGCCAAGCCACTGACCTCCACGGTCAAGATGGTGACCCATGCCTGCCGGCCGGCCGCCTGGATCGCCGGAAAACACCACACCCGAGAGCATCATGTGAGCCCAAGCTTGGAATTCTCACTTGCTGAGTTGCCCCATGCCCGATGGCCACCATGGCTGTTCTTCTCCTCACCGGAGCAGCTCGATCCCATGCCTCGGCTCCCACAGGGAGGCCCTCCGCCCTCTCTCTATTTAAACTCCACCCCTCTCGGCCATGAGAGAGCTAAGCAAAAACCTTGCCAAAACTGCGCAAAATTGTTCCGGACCCTTCTCCACTCTTAGAACACTTGATCCCCAGTGAAATCCCCTGCCATTTCTCCTCTGTAAGCTCGATTTCGGAGTTGAAATTCCACCCAAAACCGGGACACTTCTCCACGGTGAGCCAATTCTCAAATTGATTGGCTCTACACCTTCACCGGACCGAGGGAAGGTGTCCACCGACAAAAGCCCCATCTCCGAGGCCACCCGGTTGCTCCGGCCTCCAAGCTTTGTGATCGGGCTTGGTCGAAATCATATCCAAACAATTCCCGAGACCAGGAGACTTCATGCGGAGCTTTGCTGGGACCCGATCGAAGGTGCAACAACTCTCAGATTGAAGCCACCCTTCTCTGAGCCAAGGTATGAGCTAACTCTCCATCCCGAGCTTCTGGAGATTCTCCATTTCAAATGCCTTAGTTTCAATGCATGTTAGCCGTATAGATGTGTTCGTCTCTTCGAGACGAATCCATAGAGTATAAGAACGTAAAAATCCATTGAGAATCGAGTGAGATCTTAGGGATTTAGTGTGGACGGCTCTCGGGTGAGAACACTTGGGGACGATGAATGGATGCGCGTCCATTCAATACACGCGCGGACGAACGGCTCGGATGGCGTCGGACCGGGAAACGGTGCGAGAACCGCGGGGCCCGGGCTGGCGACTCGAGTGGCGGCGTCGAATGGGAGCGCGCCGCGTGGCCTTTCGGAGGCTGCCGAGGATGCGGCGGCGCCGCGTGGATAAATAGAAAATTAGGGTATTTTCTTATTTATTTAATTCCCTAAACTTCAAAAATTCATATCTCTGTGTAGAAAAATCATAAAAATAAAATAAAAATACCCTCTTGCTCAGTGAAGAGAGGAGAATAATGTGGAAAAGAAATCACTTAATTTCATCAAGTATTTTATTTTTTATAATTTATTTACTCTCTGCATTATTTTAATTCTCCATGCATGCATACAATTCACCATGGCATGAGATCATAGGGCTTTTGAAGCCTCTGAATTTGGGAACATTCCCTGAATTTTCCAAAGTCAGAGGCCATCCCTATGAAGAGCTCTTGATTTTTCAAGTTCAGGTCAGCTGTTTTGAGTATTTTAATTCCAGTAAATAGCATGTTGTGAAATAAATTCTAGGAAAATTTGGTAATGTTGCTTATGACCGAGAGAATCCTAGGGAAAACGAGGTTTTGACTTAGTTCATTTAAAACAACCCTAATTGGCTTAAACACTCAAAATAGGTCTTTAATTAATTAGAGTTAACCATGCATCAAATTGACTTGAAATCAATTCTCCACTGACCTTTAGGATCAGAGGAATCCATCATAAAAATTTGAGGTCGATTGGACTTGGTTAGCCCCACTAATTGGGTTGATTAAGCCACTTAGCCATTTTAAACTTTAAAAATTCATAACTTTTAAAATACTTTTCAAAAATTCACCAAATTGGTTTTGGAGCCTCTCTGATATTAGGGAAACCCAGGAAAATTAAAATTTCAATTTTCTAAAAAAGTTGATTTTTAATAATATTTTAATATTTTAATAATTAAAAAATAATAAAAATCACAAAAATAATAAAATTCACCAAAATGTCATATTTTGAATTTTAATCACTTAGGAACAAACCCCATATTTTTCCTAAGTCTATTTAGTGAGATATTAAATTTTAAAGCCCTAGGGTAATTTTAAAATTAAAAAAAATGTATTTTCTAGCATTTTCACTAAAATAATTACAATAAATCATAGAAAAATCAGAAAATTGCAAAATTTGCTTCTCTGGTTTCCTTGATATCAGAGAGATTTTTGAAAAATATAAAATCCATTTTTCAACATTTATTTTATTTTTAAAATTAATTAACACTCCAAAACTCAAAACAATTATAATAAAAATAATATAATTCAAAAAATCACCAAAATTGGTCCAAGTGCTTCTCTGGTCATTAGGAATGTCCCCTAATTTTCTTAAGGACAGAAACTTTCCCTTGGTCATGTTATTAAATTTTCCTTGAAAATCTCTATTTTCCACCAAAAATAATTATATAAATAAATTAAATACAGAAAAATCACATTTTCTCCTCTCATGTCTTTATTGACATATGAGTGAAGTCACATAAAAATTTCAAGTTCATTTGAGTTCAATTTAGTGAGTTATGAAATTATTAAGCTAAAGGGGTAAAATGGTAATTAAACTTTTAACCCTTAATTAAAACTTTAGGTTTAATAAAAAATCAACAAGTAAAATATTTGATCTTAATCTGATTTGGATGATTGAAATTTAAATAATTAAAGGGTAGAAACCCATTAAATAATTTTAAAATGATTAAACTTTAATTAAATAATAGATTAAATTTGGAGGAATAATAAATTGGGATTATTAAAATAAGGGATATTTATTAGGAAGAGATTTATTCTTTAATTTAAAAAGTCCCTAAGTTAATTATCTCATTAATATTCAACTCTTAATTAAAATGATAACTCAAATTTGAAACATTAAAAGACTTAATTAAATTATTAAACTCTTTTAAAATTTTAATTAAAATTAAAAATAAAGTAAATTAAAGATAAATTAAATTAAAATTAAATTAAATTTAACAATTAAATTAAATTAAATTTAATTTAATAATTAAATTAAATTAAATTAAATAATTAAATTAAATTAAATTAAACAATTAAATTAAATTAAATTAAATTAAGTTAAATTAAATTAAATTAACAATTAAATTAAATTAAAAATTAAATTAAATTAAATTAAATTAAATTAAATTAAATTAAATTAAATAAATTAAATTAATTAAATAAAATTGAATTAAATTAAATTAAATTAAATTAAATAAATTAAATTAAATAATTGAATTAAATTAAATTAAATAATCAAATTAAAATTAAATCAAATCAAATTAATTAAACATCAAATCAAATTAAATCAAACTCAGTTAAATTAAAGAAAATAAATTTAAAGCAACTTGAACACTATTCCAAATTTAAACTCTTTAACTTAAATCAAATCATTTGAATACTAATTTACCCTTGAAAGCTTTAGTTATTATAACTCCTAAATAAAACATTAAATGAAGTGTCACTTCACTCATAGGATATTCAAATGTCCTAGTTCACTTGAGCAAGTTAACAAAACTTGAAAACCTCGGACGATCGATTCATTTATATAATTAAATTCATTTGGACTTAAAACAATCCTAGAAATATTGAAAAGATGTTTAAGATCCTTCTTAAGCACTTCCTCGATATGATAGGACATTTATAAGAACAATTGAATTTGATTATTCTTTGATGAAGAAAATCGTCCTTAAACTAAAACACAAAGAACCTAGACGTCATAGGAAATGACTAGGCTATAGGATTAGGAATTTGGTAGAAAACCATAACCTTTCCCTTAGCCTTACCTAGGAACTTGCTTAAGTATGCTAATTGTGTTTTAAGTGCAGCTTGGGATGACGGGAAGACCCTCCGGGTACGCATTTGTATTATTGTAATTTACTTTCCTGCAATTTATTTTCCGACGAATTTACATTATTGCAATTTACTTTATTGCAACTGCGTTTATTTTTCTTGCATGATAAAACAACTGTTGCATGAAAACCCACACCTTTAGGATAGCCCCTAAAACTGAAACCAAAACTAAGTTAAAAGTTATTGCAAGATAAAATTCACCACCACAACATTTCAAAATATAAAACAACTCAAAATTTAATCACAAACAGAACACAAAACTACAATTGCAACTAAATTAAAACGTCCTGTTGGATGATCGGGAATACCTCGGATGATGTAACCTACGTGTTGCTAACGGGATTTCCCACGGTCTAAATGAAAGTGTGGAATTCATTCAGTTGAGTTTAGCAAATTCATGCGGACTAAGTGAATCCGATAAAAATAATGATGCCGGAAGGATGGAACCGTGGGATCTTAACCGGTGTCGTTATAATCAACTTTAAGATTTGTTTTAATTAAAACGTAAAAAAAAAAAAAAAACTTGGAAATCAAGATTTTCTCTAAACCAAAACACTTTTCTCATCTCTCGATTTATGATTTCTAAAACTAAACCTCTGCAACAACAAGGAACTTGGGGCATGGTGGGCGACACGGCCATCGTCGTCGACAAAACTTGAACCTACTTCAGCAAAACTTTTCTAGAATTAAATAACCAAGCCATAGGACTTCGAGGTAGCTTGCACTAGTGCAACATAAATCCTCAACTCTTCGTTAGGCATTTGCATTGCAAATTAAGCCCTAACCGGTCTTAGGATTCCGAGGTAGTCGTCCGATACGACAATAAACCCTCACATCTTCTAAAGTTATTTGTTTGATTTTATCATACAAATATAAGCCCTAACTAATTAAAATTGGCAAGATTGAAATACTAAATAAACATTAGGACTTTCCTAAATTCAAGCCAAATAATAGGATAGTCGGGAAATTACCGAAGTTCACTTCGAATCAGTAATTTCTCCTACCTCTCTTCCTTTGGATTCACAAAACAAAATGTTCCAAGTTTGATCCATTCCCTATTGAAATTCCAAAATTCAATCTTTGAAAACCTTAAACTTTGAAATTCTTGAGAGCAGAATTATTGGTTATTATCGAGAGTTTTCTTAGGTGATTCCCGTCACTTAAGATGTAATTAACTATAGGGGCTTGCCCTTATAGGGAATTTAAAGAACCCAGGTAATATAAACCCTGTTTAATACTTTCATATTAAGCAGGGAATTTGTCGGCTTATAAAATTGGTTCGCGGACCAAACGGATGTCACAAAACTTTTAGTTTATTTGATCGAGCCCCACAGTCGAGCGGTGTGTCTATCCTTAGGGATAGATACATGGTTTATGGTGCGGTGCTCGTTTATATAAACTATTTGGGATGTGAGATTGGTTCAATCTCAAATTTAAAATTATTTTCAAAATCAAATACTACTTTCTAAATTATATATATATTTAAATTAAATTTAAAATTTAGATTCGCCGACAACTTCTGTTAGGCGACCCCTTTTAAAAATACAACACAACCTAAAAAAATATGCCGACACAAGTCAACTCATGAATTCCCTCCTCTGCAAAAGATTCCAGCGAGAGAGAATCTGCTTATTCACGGGAAGACCTGTTGTTGCTACCCCCACCTGGTCTAGTTGTCTCTCGCACCTACCCGGCTACGCCAAACTAAAGGGAAAGGAAATTCGGAACTACGATGAACCTGTTACCGTGGAGGGTACAAATCTTCTCGTGAAGCCTTCTATTTTTGAAATCGGGTCCGGCTCGAGAATTCCATCGGCGACACGGACTCGGAGAAAGAACATAAGTAGAAGGATTGCTTAGAGAAGCCGGAGCTGCTTGAAGTTGCTTTCTAGAAGAGGTCCCGGAAGCGCCCAGAGTATACACCGCTGCCTGAATACATACCACTTTTGGGAGGAAGCAGGTTCCATCCCCTCTCCGCCGCAGAGGATGAAGAGAATGTCCGCAAGATTGTTGCCGCATTGCCTCAGCCCATATATTACAACGACGGCCGTAAGAAAAGGGCTAGAATTACGCCATTTGCTCGACTGCAAACCTTGATAGTGAAGTTACCGAAGAAAGAAAAATGCCCTGTATCAGAAATTTTAAGAAGGATAGGGCGGGTGCAGGCCAAATCACGTCTTGGGCCGCGAGTAGAGCCTACTATCGCTGTAGAAAAGCCAAATAAGAGAATGAAAGCTAGTCCGCTTGTCGTTGTTTCAGAACTACAAATTAGAGAGGATACCACCTTCCAGCATTTGGCTGATAGACCATCCGGTCCCAGACCTTCTGCTGCTAGGAGGATGGTATGGCGTCCCACTACCGAAAAATTAAGATTAAAACAACAACCTGAGAAGGAAAGTCTCGTCAGGAGACTTAAGTCCGAAGAAAGTGCTACCGCAGTAAAGGGGACTCATGAGAAGGAAACCCGATAGTTATCACATGACAACTGCGAGGATGTACGGAAAAGACCACTAGAAGATGCTATGGAAAAGCTAAGAACTGATATTCGGCGATTAGCAAGGGAAAGAGAAGAGAAATTCGGAGATGAAGTTGACTCGTCAGAGTTCATGGATGATGAATATGCAGAAATTAACATGGTTGAAACACGAGCTTCGTCAGCTTCACAAGGTGCCCCTGCAGGGCGCAGAAGAGAGGAGCCGGAAGTAATGAGGAGGCGGCTTCGAGAAAGATGATACGATCGCCCGAATGGCAAAAAGGATGGAAGAGATGGGCCGTAGCCCTAGCCACTCTCCGGAGTCGGGTTCGACCCCAAGAGAAACACCCCCAGAAGTTATTCACATTGTAGACGGAGGAAAAGAGATTACGTCTGTCAACGGGGATGATCAATTAAAAAAGGATGCAACACAAAGCATGATTCCGGAAAAGGATATCAAGAGTATGGTGGAACAGCAGGTGCGAGAAGCCTTAGCACAATCAAAGAGTGGGACATCCATTCGGACGGGTAGACCTTACCCTGAAGAATTCGACGCTGTCCAATATCCGAAAGGCTTTGTACCACCTCTGTTCAAAATATTTGATGGAACCAGAAACCCTCGATAGCATGTTGCACATTTTCGTGCCAGTTGTTGCAATGCCGGCGGAAGTGATGCCTTACTCTTTAGACAATTTGTCAGCAGCCTGTCAGGGATCGCCTTTGATTGGTAAGAAGAATTACCGAACTGTTCGGTGAAGACATTTTCAGAACTAGAGAACCTCTTCATCAAGCAATTTGCCGGAGCTCAGCAACACATCACTATAGGTGATTTAGTGGTAGGGAAGCAGAAACCCAACGAAACCTTGGTGGACTACATACTTCGATGGAGGAACCTAAGTATGAAGTGTGAGCCACAACTACAAGAACAACATGCGATCGGCATTTTACTTAAGAGCATTCATGGCCCGATAGCACTTCTCCTCGAGGATTTACTATTAAGACTTTCGAGAAGTTGTTAAGCAAGGACGGAAGCTTGCAAGAGGAGGCGAGGCAATCAAGTTTCACCGACAAAACGGACGAAACGAAGCCGTGAAAACTTTTGAAAAGAAGTCCGGGATCGTTGTAGCGATCGATAATGGCAAGCAAGCCGATACAAATATCGTCAGAACGGCCGCAACAACCTCAACAGAATTACCAGGAACCCCGACCCAGCTATCAGTCATCTCAATAGTATGAATAACCGCCTCGTCTGTAACGTACGTTAAGGGAGCTTCTAAGCAGGGAGTATCCGTTCAAGAATGAGGCAGTGCCGAAAATGTTCTGCAGTCTGATGAAGACTCCAGATTTCCAACTGCCAGAGCCTAAGAGACCAAAAGAAGTCGACAAGAAAGGTGATCCCAACTTTTGCCCTTACCACCGGATGCTTGGGCATAAGATAGAAGATTGTATTACCTTCGAAAAGTTGGCTCAACGACAATCTTCGGAAAGGGAATATAACGATCCCGAAGGAGTACATGAAGGAACCCCGAAAGGAGGTTCCGTCGATGTTATCTCGATGGATCACATTGTTTCAATAGATCCCTATGCGACTAATCATGGATGGACTACCGCTTGGACAAAGTCTTCGAAGAAGATTTTGGATCACATCCAAACCGCTTCGGTGCGAGCCTCAATTTAGAGTTCGAAACATGTCAAGTCGGCACTATCACTTGCGATAGAAGAACCACCTCAACAAGAGACGATTGAAGAGAAGAAGAAAATCGATGAAGAAGAGAAGACCGAGGCTCTTAAGGCTAGACTAGGGGCTGCTTATCCTAGGATAGTTGTTTCCGATTCGGGGGAGAAATTTCTCGAACCTCTGACTCTGTATGATTATTTGCTCACTCCGGTGGGATCTTATAATGATAAGGGTTATGGCGTTGGCTACGTTTTGAGCATTTCTAACGATTACGAACTAGCGACAATCCGGACATCGATTCCGATACAAATGACAATTCTCAAATCATACACAATCTCGACAATCACAATGACAAAGAAGACATCCACCAAAGAGGCTACGAGAGTTCAACAAGCAACGAATCTATTTGCGAGTTTTGAGGAGCTCCGATCACGATAGAGTTAGAGCCTTCGGACTGCGAAGCTAACCCGGAAGAACTCGTCATTTCGATTCGAGAGGAGACACCAAGCAAACTCGATAATAGATTCAGAAGAGATCACAGAAGTCAACTTGAGAAGTGGAAGAGTTCTACCTCCGAGAATGGGTCCAAAGGACAAAGGAAAGCAGGTGGTTGTTCAGGAAGAACCAACCCTAGCAGAAGAAATACCCATTCAGGAAGAAATTGAAACACATGAAAATAAAGTGTACTACAAGGTGCTAGCCCATCTTAGGAAACTACAGGCCAAACTGAGCATCTACGATGCTCTCATCTTATCAAAGGAGATGAGAGAAGCTCTGATCAAGGCCTTACTTGATCCGGAAATTTGCTTAGCTCAAATGGCCAGAGATTCCTTAGATGAGGTTTGTTCGTTAAAGGAACAGCGAGGTGTCACCTTCACGGACAATGACCTACTACTTGGGACAGCAGACCACAACCGACCCTTGTACATTTCAATTACAATAGGGAAGTTTACACTCTCCAGAGTATTGGTGGATTCAGGAGCATCAATCAGCATAATGAATCTTCGAACGCTAGCATATTTGGAAATTGATGCTCGCCGGCTTGAAGCGAGACAAAATGTTATTAAGAGGATTCGACCGAAAAGGAGAAAGAGCCCTCGGATCATTAACACTGCTGATGAAAACCGGTGACTTAGCAAAGACAACCGCAAAATTTCACATAATTGATTTAGAAACGTCATTCAACGCTCTACTGGGCTGACCATGGATACATGAAAATAGGATGGTACCATCATCCCTACACCAGTGCATCAAATACTACGATGGAGGGGAACAGTGCATCAAAGGCGACTTACAACCATTCTCCGTACATGAAATTGGAATCCATGAAGATGCGACTTATTATGCACCTCCGAAGAAAACAATTTTCTCCAAAGATACCATAACGAATGAAGCAAAAAAAATTCGGGATAACGAAGAACCTGAAGTTCTAGTCTAACAGTCACTCACCACTCCCTTACGGCGAGATGGTGAAGATTTCTCCACAACTCGCATCCGAGGTCGAGGCCGGGGACGAGGTCATGGCAGAGACGTTAGGACAGTTGGACAGAGGAAACCATCCATCAATGTTGATTGGGAAGATAGTTCTGAAAAAGAAAAAGAAATCAAACAAGAAGCAGCGACAATAAGTCGGAAGAAGCCGCAATTCAGAATCCCGCTCGAAGATGAAAAGAATAAAGAATATAAATCGATGTACGAGAAGATTAACCACTATGTACATACTATGACCCTGACCCCGATCCATTCTAATAAGATCGAGGGTATGGTGGTCAAAGAGGTACGTAGCGGCGGTGCAAAGCCAATCAAATTCTACCGTGGTGTTCCTTCCTCCAAAATTGAAAATAATGTACAATTTGAAGATGTCACTTCATCATAATTAATGGAATTACCTTTTGAGTGGTACTCTCCCTGTGTTCAAAATTTAATTCAGCGTGATTTCTTACCTCGACAATGGACAAAAGGTCAATCACAACATTTTGAAAAATTATGGAATAACTCTGGTCGTCGACCCAATTCAAAGCATGGTCTCGGATTCGGCACGGTAGGATCGATTGACGATGTCGAATTTTGCTTCGTTGTCACTTGCGAGTCTAATGAAAACCGCATGGAAACTACGAGAAGAATTTGAAGATTTACAAATTGGAGACGCTCCACCGAATTCGAAGAAGAGATTAAATCTACAATAGATGAGTTAACGGAAGTTAACTTAGGTACTAGCGAAGAGCCTAGACCTACCTTTGTTAGCTCCTTACTCAATAAAGAAGACTCCGAAGAAATAATCAAGTTATTAATGGAATTTAAAGACTGTTTTGCTTGGAGCTACGATGGGATGCCGAGTTTAGCTCAAGAGGTCGCGAGTCCATAAGCTAGGAGTGGATCCTACTTCGTCCTCGGTCGGACAAAGTCCCGGAAGAATGCATCTAGAAATTGAACAACAAGTCATAGGCCGAAGTTAAAATGCTAATAGATGCTAAATTTGTCCGCGAAGAACAATACCCGACTTGGTTAGCCAATGTGGTGCCATTTAGGAAGAAGAATGGTCAGATCAAAATTTGTGTGGATTTCAGAGATTTGAACAAGGCATGTCCAAAAGATGAATTCCCTCTACCGATCCCAGAACTAATGATCGACATTGCTTCGACACATGAAATATTCTCATTCATGGATGGATCTTCGGGATACAACCGGATAAAAATGGCTCCAGAAGATGAAAAACTTACAGCATTCAGAACGCCGATTGGAGTATATTGCTACACAGTGATGCCATTCGGATTGAAGAATGTAGGAGCAACCTACCAAAGAGCGATGACAAGAATTTTTGATGATCTCATCCACAATCAAGTCGAATGCTACGTGGACGATGTGGTCATCAAAAGCAAAGTAAAGGAAAACCACCTGTATGATTTGAGAATTGTTTTCGAACGATTAAGACGATTTAACCTTAAGATGAATCCCTTAAAATGCGCCTTCAGCGTCTCCTCCGGGAAATTCTTAGGATTCGTTGTCCGACATTGTGGAATAGAAATCGACCTGGAAAAGATTAAAGCTATCTTAGAAATGCCACCCCCCCAGAACCTTAAAACAACTACGATCTTTTCAAGGGAAGTTGGCATATCTTCGATGCTTTATCTCGAACTTGTCAGGTAGGTGTCAGCCTTTCTCGGCATTAGTTAAAAAGGACGCCAAATTTATTTGGGAAGAGAAATGCCAGGAGGCCTTCGAGGACATTAAGCAATATTTAATGACACCTCCTGTCTTAGCGACCCCGGTCTCGAGTAGACCGTCGATACTTTATACCGCGGCTTTAGACGACTCTCTCGGAGCCACGTTAGCCTGGGTCGAAGATGAGGGTAAAGAAAATGCTCTTTACTACCTAAGCCGTCGTTTACTTCCGACGGAAATAAGGTATCCCGCAATTGAAAAGCATTGTTTGGCCCCGATCTTCGCCGCTCAAAAGCTTAGGCACTACATGCTTTCTCATAAGGTCAACTCGATCTCGAAATTTAATCCATTGCAATACTTGATGACTCGTCCAACGCTTTCCGGCAGACTTGCCAGATGGTCAATGATATTATTGCAATTCGATATAACTTTCGTGCCTCTTCGTTCCGTAAAGGGACAAGTCTTAGCAGACTTCCTCGTGGCACACCCTTTGCCGGTAGAATCTCCTCTCAATGACTATTTGCCAGATGAACAAATAATGAGCCTAGAAGACCCTGATGATCGACGTTGGGAATTATATTTCGACGGAGCATCTTAAGCACACAAAGACGAAGAATCACAAGTGATAGTGCCGGTAAGGCGAGGGATCGGATTAATCTTTATAACACGGAGCGGGGGATGTTAAGATACTCCTACCACTTGACGAGCCGTGTACGAACAACGAAGCGAGAATACGAAGCCCTCATAACGGGACTCGGAATTAACTATTCAAATGGAGATAACAAACATCAACATCTACGGGGATTCGCGAGTTAATCATTCAACGGATCGCCGGACGATACAAAATTTTAAAGCCAAGACTCGAGCGATACTTCCAGTATGCCATACAGTTGTTGGAACAGATTCCGAATGTGACGATCTACAAAATTCCCAGAAAAGAAAATACTTTAGCAGATCCGTTAGCTCACCTCGCAAAAGAATTTGTCTGCTTGCAAGATGAATCAGTGGAAGTGTCAGTTCACGGACGTCAGGTCCTATCACAGCTCGACATAGACACAATACACAAATCAGAAAAAGAAGAAGAATCGGTTGCGGCGAGTGACGTGAAAACACGGAAGATTGGCGACGGCCATTAATGAACTACATGCAAACGGGAAAACTACCGGACGATAGGTCGTTAGCCCATCGGATCAAGAAAAGAACTGCGTCCTACGCATTAGTAAACAACACGTTATACGGAAGGTCTTTCGATCAAATGTGGCTAAGGTACCTAAGCGGGTCCGAGGCCGTGAGATCGTTAAAGAGGTGCATTCGGGACTCCGTGGCGCTCACCGGTCGGGTCCGAAGATGAAAATGAAAATTAAAAGACTAGGGTACTACGGCCCTCGATGATGACCGACTGCATGAAAATCGCCAAGAGCTGTCACCAATGCCAAGTGCACGGAGTGGTTCTACACCAACCTCCAAATGTGCTACATCTGACAATTGCGTCGTGGACGTTTGAATGTTGGGGCACAGATATAGTGGGTCCAATAGAACCACCATCTTCAAAAGGACATCGCTTCATTCTTGCGGCTACAGATTACTTTTCCAAGTGGGCAGAGGCAGTTCCACTCAGAGAAGTGAAAGCACACCACGTGCTACAGTTTTCAAGAACCAAGTTGTCTACCATTTCGGAGTGCCGCGCGAGATCATCTCGGATAATGGGTCGGCATTCGGAAGCACACAAATCAATAATTTTGTCGGGAGACACGGAATCGGCTGGCGATATTCAACAATTTACTACCCGAGAGCAAACGGCACTGGCTGAGGCTTTTAATAAAACTCTCGTTCAAATCTTAAAGAAAACCTTGGACAATAATAAGAGAAATTGGCACGAGAAGTTATTAGAAGCCTTATGGGCCTACTGGACAACCTTCGAACTCCTACCCAAGCTACACCTTAGGCTCACAGTGTATGGGTCCGAGGCGATGTTACCCTTAGAGGTCCGAGCTTCCTTCACTCGGGATTGCGAGTTGCAAACAAAATCACGACGGAAGAGAATTCCAAATTACAACTAGAAGAATTGGAAAGCTCTGGAAGGGAAAAGACTTGCGGCGCAGCAGAATTTAGAACTATACCAAGCCAAGATGGTTCAAGCCCATGACAGACTGGTCCGCCCAAGAACCTTCAAAGTTGGTGACTTAGTTCTCGTTCTCAAAATATCTATTCTTACACACCGCAAGATAGGAGGAAAATTTGAAACCACTTGGGAAGGGCCGTTTGTGGTTGAGGCAGTCTACTCAGGAGGCTCCTATCAGCTAGTGAATTGCCAAGGAGAACGACATATGCTTCCGATCAACGGACGATACTTGAAGAAGTATTACGCTACCTAATGTTTCGAAGGAATGGATTTTTTTTTCATCCACTAGAAGCACGGGTGAAGTAGTTACTTATGATTGGGTCTGAACCCAAAAATAATAAAAAATGTGCTAAAATAAATAAAATCATGATAATAAAGTTTTCCTTGTTTTCTCTTCCATATCAAAATCTCTTTCATGATCTTTTCCCACTTCATTCCTGTTAAATTTAAAAATACAAAAAGTAATAAAAAAACCTGTCTTTAATAAACATTTTCTTAATGTTCTTGTTCTTAGTACAGCCCCTGATCCTTTTCCTTGTCTTTTCACAGGAAAATGTCGAACGGGCGATTGGTCTTGAACTTTAGAAATGGCGTAAGCCTTGCACTCGAAGAAAAGAGGGTGAAAGATGGAGCGATAATCGAGATTGACTTAGACTTCACACCAGTAGGCCTGCAATACGAGGAAAGTGACTGGGTCCCAGTTGACCGAGAGGAACTGCCCAGTTAGACAGTAATGAAAGTGGGTGGCCCAAGCCACCAATCCAGCAGCAAGAAAAGGAAAACAAACACTGAAGAAGACAAGAGAATCAAGTCTGTAGTAGCTACAGCAGAAGGCAGGCTTGTCAGCGTCGCGCCCACAGAAATTCAGGAAGTACGAAGAGCTACTCTCACAGCAACCCAGCAAAGAAATAAAAATCACCGTATCCGCAAGATGTTAACTAAACTAGCAGCGGACCAGCGCGACGAGGCGATTGCTGCTGCCGGTACATATACTTCGAGGACGCCGATTCACCGAGTACTCGAAGGAAGGAGGCCAGCTCCGAGGATAACGAAGAGACCGGGGAAATCTTAAGAAGAACGGAAGAAGGAAGGCTACAACGCCACCGGATAAAGCCACCGGTAATGCATAACCTTGTTGCGAAACAACCCCGGAGGATGTCCCGACGGACACCACCCCCGAGGAGCCGAGGTATGCGGGGAGAACGTGAAGGGATTGAGCCATATATCCCACAAGACGTCACCGGGCCTCGCCATTTGCAGATTATTCCGAATACGAGCTAGAAAGAATGCGGAATGTCGAGAAGAAAACTTTGAATACTTCAAGAGAATCGGAGGCGGGAGGATCAATATACTAGAAGGCCTCGAGCTACATACAGACGTGTTCTCAGAATACGAACAACAACAAATCGTGGACTGCATTCGGGATTTGAAAAGAATGGGCCGAGCGGGCCGCCTAAGAGAAAACACTTACTTGGAACCCCGGAGATGGATGCCAGGGAAAGGGAGAATTACAATACAATGTGGATGCTGCTACAACTTCGTAGAAGACAGGAAGGGAAACCCACCGGGGATACTCCGTCATGGCCAGGTGGATTTAATGCCATTAGTCATCAAAAGGATGGTAAAAAGAATGATAAAATGGAGGGTACTGCCAGCAGATTGCATACCCAACAGTTGCATCATTAACATTTATAAGAAGGGTGACTGCATACCCCCGCACATAGATTACCACGACTTTGTCAGACCTTTCTGCATAGTTTCCTCTCTGAACGAGTGTAATATCATGTTCGGATCTGACCTCCGGATAGCAGGCCCGAGTGAGTTCCGAGGGCCGGTAAAGATACCATTACCGGTAGGTTCCGTCATGATACTAAAGGGCAACGGAGCGGATGTCGCTAAACATTGCATACCGGGAGTACCAATGAAGCGGATCTCAGTTACTTTCAGAAGGATGGATGAGAGGAAAGCACCTTACCACTTCCAGCCAGACCCGGAGCTAGAGAACCTCCGGCCTTACGAGCTGTGAGTTACATGGAAAATATCACACCTTCAACGTACATCCATACGGCATCCTTGCCAAGGATGGCTTGGAAGGTGATGTTATTGACCATGTACCTCACTATTCAGACATGGATTTCTGACAGATACCATTTTTGGATGGATCGGCAAAGATCATACATAGTCCGTTTTGAGTCTATATGGATTGTATGAGATGTATTCCAGATTGAGTTGTATGATGTATCTTCAACATGATTGGAATGAAAGTGACCATGTCACATTTTTGGCCTTAACCTCTTTTGTGCAAGTTGACTGAGAAAGGTCATTAAAGTTAAATGAACTTCAAACAAAGAACAGAAAAGAAACAGAAAAAGAATAAAAGACAAACAAAATGAACATAAATGAATGATAAAATAAATTTGAATTGTTAAAAGACAAACAAAATGAACATAAATTTCAAATCGAATGTCAATCAAAAATTCAAATTCAACTTTCCAGATTCCAAATCAAATCTCAATCAAAAATTCAAATTCAACTTTCCAGATTCCAAATCAAATCTCAATAAAAAATTCAAATTCAACCTTCCAGATCTCAAATCAAATCTCAATCAAATTCAAACTCAATCTTCCAAATCTGAAATCCAATCCGTTCTACTCTCTCCCTTGTCTGGGATGGAAGCGGTTGATTCCATTGACACGGAGCCATGAGGTTTTCGATTCGAATCTGATGGCGAGGAATTGTATCCAATCCAAACCAGCAACTTTCGATCAACTCTTTTGAGTGGGATATTTAACATCTACATATTCCCTCCTAATCTATTTCTTTCCACAAAAATCTTTTACAACTTTCATGAAATTCTCGAAACACCAAAATTCCACACTTTTCAAATCAACACTACAAATCTTTACAAAATCAATTACTTCAAAATCAAATTCTTGGGGTTGAGGATTTTACATCAGAGACTGCATTGCTTTAGGATTCTTTCCCTATTGCAATGAAATACATCAAAATCAAACTTTTGGGGTTGAGGATTTTACATCCGAGACTGCATTGCTTTAGGATTCTTTCCCTATCGCAATGAAATACATTAAAATTCAAACTTTTGGGATTGAGGATTTTACATCCAAGACTGCATTGCCTTAGGATTCTTTCCCTATGGCAATGAAATACATCAAATTCAAACTTTTGGGGTTGAGGATTTTACATCCGAGACTGCATTGCTTTAGGATTCTTTCCCCATCACAATGAAATACATCAAAATTCAAATTCTTGGGGTTGAGGATTTTACATCCGAGACTGCATTGCCTTAGGATTCTTTCCCTATCGCAATGAAATACATCAAATTCAAACTTTTGGGGTTGAGGATTTTACATCCGAGACTGCATTGCTTTAGGATTCTTTCCCTATCGCAATGAAATACATCAAAATCAAATTCTTGGGGTTGAGGATTTTACATCCGAGACTGCATTGCTTTAGGATTCTTTCCCTATCGCAATGAAATACATCAAAATTCAAACTCTTGGGGTTGAGGATTTTACATCCGATACTGCATTGCTTTAGGATTCTTTTCCTATCACAATGAAATACATCAAAATTCAAATTCTTGGGGTTGAGGATTTTACATCCGAGACTGCATTGCTTTAGGATTCTTTCCCTATCGCAATGAAATACATCAAATTCAAATTCTTGGGGTTGAGGATTTTACATCCGAGACTGCATTGCTTTAGGATTCTTTCCCTATTGCGATGAAATACATCAAATTCAAACTTTTGGGGTTAAGGATTTTACATCCGAGACTGCATTACTTTAGGATTCTTTCCCTATTGCAATGAAATACATCAAAATCAAATTGTTGGGGTTGAGGATTTTACATCTGAGACTGCATTGCTTTAGGATTCTTTCCCTATCGCAATGAAATACATCAAAATCAAACTCTTTGAGGTTAAGGATTTTACATCCAATACCGCATTACTCTGAGATCTCTCCTCATTGTAGTGGTTCAATCCAATCAATTCAATTTTCTTTTGAGGTTGAAGATGTTACATCTAAAACCACAAAATTCCCATTTTCATTTCAAGATCAAATCCCTTCAAATTAATTTTAACAAAACTTCAATTTAAATTTAAAACTCAAGCTAAAATCTAAACTTATACATCAAAACTTAAACTGAATCGAAATAAAATCTAAATTGAAATTCCCCCAGGTCATGAGATTTGGGATTCACCTCCTTTTCCTTTCCCCAGCGAGAGTTCAGGAATCTCTAGTCTCAGAGATATACTTGACACTCCCCAGCGGAAATTCTTCTACTTCGTCCTAAGTTTGTCACTTGGACATCTGTGCTGGTTTTGTTGATCTTTTCGGTCAACGCCAATTGCGCGGTGTGCTTGGTTAGCACACCACACCTATTGGGGGTCCATTTGTTGACCTCATTTTTGATGAGGTCTTCTCTTCTTCTCTTTAGTACTTAGGATCTAGCCTTAGGCTTTTCCTTTGACTATCCTAGAGGATTAGAATTGGGACCCACCACTTAGAAATTCAAACCACTTCTTAACTCCCTGCAAACTCCACAAACTTGATTGTAGAACCCTAATCACCTAGAGGGTTGAAATCAAATGTTGAAGTTTAAAGGATGAGTTCTTATAGGACTCTTTGGCCTTAGGACGACCACAGGTGGCTCAGTGCAGTGAAGGGCTGACTTACACACACACTACACCTATACACTACACTTTCACACACATCCTAAAAACACACCCATACCTAACTTGACCTCCCGACTCATGAAGGTGATTCACATGGATGGTCCTTAACCCCTAAGCCCTTGGCTAAGAGGGTTAGGAACAACATAGTGGATGCCTCAAATGAGTCCCTTCATGGCTCATGTGGGCTTGATATGGCTTCATGGCTTAACCAAAATGATTTAATTCCACTTACAATTACTCAATCTTCATTTTTGCAAATTTTCAATTTTTGACCGCCAGGACCCCGGACCCGCCTAGCCTACCCAAAGCCCTTGAAATTACCCAAAATTTTCAAAATTTCCAAATCACCCAAAATTCCCCAAAATTAACCTTGAACATTTCCTCACCAATCAATTTGATCATCCATAGCCAAAAATACCAAAAATTCCAAAAATACCTCCCAACACCCTCCAAATACCCAAAATACCCCTCTTGACCCAAAAATCCAAAAATTCAGAAAATTCCTAGAAAATTCCAAAAAATCCCAAATATTCCTAATTTCATTTTGTTCAACAACACCATGGGTCAATTATGTCAATTTACCCCACTTTTGTTAAAACCCCCAATTTGACCCATTTTAACCCTAAGTGAACCCAATGTCAAGCCAAACCTACCCAATTGACCCTAATTCTGGTCCAATTCAATTCTAAATTTCAATTTATCATTCCCAACACCAATCTAAACCAGATCCAAGTCCAATTTGATTGACATTTGAATCCAATTTCACTTTTGGCCTTAAAGCCCAATTTGGACCCATGACCCAAACCTAACCCAAACTAACCCAATTCAACTCCAATTAACCCCAAACCTTTTCTAAACCTTCCTTAACAACCCCAAAAACAAAACACTAACATGATTTACCCAAAATTTAGACCCAAACCCCACTCAAATTCAACCCAAAGCCAAAAGCCCAATTTTGACCTAAACCCAAACCTAACCCAAATAAGCCCAAACCCCAAAATCAAAACCCAACCAAAGTCAAAACCTCTTTGAAACATTCCCATAAACATTTCCCAACATTAATTTTACATCAATTTCAACCCTAGCCCAACATTGGCCCAAGTTAGCCCAATTTGGCCTACATTGGCCCATTTACCAAAGAGGTCCAAATCCAACCCAATTCAAGCCCAAACCACTTCAAATTTATTCCAAATCATTCATGAAACATTCATAAATTAAATTCAACACTTATTGGATCCAATCCTTTACAAAATTTTCATCCTAAAATTTGTTTTGAAATCTAAAAGCCCACTCTCTAAACCATCTTGAAAGCCCATCCAAAGTGAAATCCAAAAGCCCAAAGCCCACATGGCAATTCCTTCTCATCATCCCTTTAATTGGGATCAATTCCTAAGTCCCAAATCAATCATCAAATCAACCTAAATCAAGCACCATCTAAATTTTTCACTAAATTGCCAAAATCTCCAAATTCCTTTTTCATATAAATGGATCCACTTTTCCTAAGTCAAGGATGAGCCAAATGAAGCCACATGCAAGCCATGGACAAGCCACATGAAGCCATGGAAGGTTTGACATGTGAACAAGCCATTAATGGAAAAAGGAGGAGACTATTTTAAGCCCCCTTAAAAAGGTTTTAACCCTTTTAATGCTTCACCTTAATCCATGATTAATCAAAATATTCATGGATGGTGACTTCTCTACCCTTTCCTAGCTGATTCATCTGATCCTCCCTCAGCCCAAATCAACCATGGGGAGGTGAAACAAGCCCATTTCCATGGGTTGACCAAACCAAGTGAAAAAGAAGCCACCTCACCATGCCATTTTGATCCAACCACTTTACACTTGTAAGGCTTCAATTGAATTCACCAACTTCAACCCCTGACCTCCCTGACCTTGAGGGTGACCCTTGCCTGCAGCCAGCCACCTGGGCCTCCGGAAAACACCACACCCGAGAGCTCACATGTGAGCCAACATTGAAATTCTCCCTTGCTGAGCTGCCCCATGCCCAGTGGCCATTGCAGTTGTTCTTCTCTTGCCAAGAGCAGCTGATCCCAGTCCCTAACTCCCCCTGGGAGGCCCTCCAGCCTCTCCTATTTAAACACCCCCTCTCTCGGCAATGGGAGAGGTGCTGAACGAACCTTAAGGAAACTCTACCAAAATCATTCCAGACCACTCTCTACACATAGAGCACATGATTCCCACTGGATTCCAGCCTCGATTCCCTCTAGCCGAGCTCGATTTTGAGTTCGAACTTCAGACACAAACCGAACACTTCTTCACGGTGGACCAATCCCTAAATTGATTGATCCTACACCTTCACCGGACAAAGGGAAGAAGTCCACTAGCAAAAGCCCCTCTCCGGGCCACCCATCCGTTCCGGACTCCAAGCTTTGTAATCGAGCGTGGTCGAAATCCTACCTAGACAATTCACCGGACCGGGAGACTTCATCCGGAGCTTGTCGGGATGCGATCGAAGGTGACACGACCCTCGGATTGAAGCCACACTTGTACGAGCAAAGGTATGAGCTAACTCTTTATCCCGAAGCTTCGGAGATTCTCCATTTCAAATGCCTTAATTTCAATGCATGATCACCATATAGATGTATTCATCTCTTCAAGACGAATCCATAGAGCACAAGAACACGAAAATCCGTTAAGTATTGAGTGAGATATTAAGGATTTAGTGTGGACGGTTCTCGGGCTAGGAGGCTTGGGGACGATGAACGGATGTCGTTCATTTAATACACGCGCGGACGGACGGCCAGGATCGCGCCGGATGAGGAGACAGAACGATACAGCGGGCCCATGGAGCGCTGAGTCGGATGGCGGCGCAGAGTCAAAACACGTCGCGTGGCCTTTCGGAGACGCCGAGGTTGAGTCAGCGCCGCGTGGATAAGTAGAAAAATAGGCTTTTTTTATTTATTTAATTCCCAGAACTTCAAAAATTCATAACTTTGTGTAGGAAAATTAGAAAAATAAAATAAAAATACTCTCTTGCTCAGTGAACAGAGGAGAATAATGGGGAAAAGAAATTATTTAATTTCATCAAATATTTTATTTTTAATAATTTATTTACTCTCTGCACATTTTCAATTCTCCATGCATATAGGAAATTCACCATGGCATGAGACCATAGGGCTTTTGAAGCCTCTGAACTTGGGAATATTCTCTGAATTTTCCAAGGTCAGCGGCCATCCCTACGAGAAGTTATTGATTTTTCAAATTCATGTTGCTGTTTTGAGTATTTTAATTCCAATAATTAGCATGTTATGAAATAAATTCTAGGAAAATTTGAGAATGTTTCTTATGACCAGAGGAACCTAGGAAAAATAGGTTTTGAATTAATCCACTTGGAATAACCCTAATTGGCTCAAAACACCCAAAATAGGTCCTTAATTAATTAGAGCTAATCATACATAAAATTGACTTGAAATCAATTGTCCACTCACCTTTAGGATCAGAGGAACCCACCATAAAAATTTGAAGTCAATTGGACTTGGTTAGCCCTACTAAATGGGTTGATTAAGCCATTTAGCCAATTTAAACTTTAAAAATTCATAACTTTCAAAATACTTTTCAAAAATTCACTAAATTGGTTTTGGAGCCTCTCTGATATAAGGGGAATTTAAGAAAAATAGAATTGCAATTTTCTAAAAAAGTTGATTTTTTGCATTATTTTAATATTTTAATAATTAAAAAATAATAAAAATCGCAAAAATAATAAAATTGACCAAAATGTCACATTTTGAATTTTAATCACTTGGGAACAAATCCCATATTTTTCTTAAGTCTCTATAATGAGATATTAAATTTTAAAGCCTTAAGGTAATTTTAAAATTAAAAAAATGTATATTTTTAGTATTTCCACTAAAATAATTCTAATAAATCAAAGAGAAATCGAGAAAATTATAAAAATTGATTCTATGATTTCCTTGATATCGGAGAGATTTTTAAAAAATATAAAATTCATTTTTCAACATTTATTTTATTTTTAAATTAATTAATACTCCAAAACTCAAAATAATTATAATAAAAAAATATAATTCAAAAAAATCACCAAAATGGTCCAAGTGGTCCTCTGGTCATTAGGAATGTCCCATAATTTTCTTAAGGACAGAAACTTTCCCTTGGTCATATTATTAAATTTTCCTTGGAAATCCCTATTTTCCACCAAAAATAATTACATAAATAAATTAAATACAGAAAAATCACATTTTCTTCTCTCATGCCTTTATTGACATATGAGTGAAGTCACATAAAAATTTCAAGTTCATTTAAGCTCAATTTAGTGAGTTATAAAATTATTAAGTTTGAAGGGAAAAATGGTAAATAAAATTTTAACCTTTAATTAAAACTTTAGGCTAAATAAAATTAAAGAGTAAAGTATTTGATCCTAATCTGACTTGAATGATTGAAATTTGAATAATAAGGGTAGAAACCTACTAAAAAATTTAAAAATAATTAAAATAAACCTTAATCAAATAATTAATTAAATTTGGAAGAATAATAAAATTGGAATTATTAAAATAGGGATATTATTAGGAAGAGATTTGTTCTTTAATTTAAGAATCCCTAAATTAATCATCTCAATAATATTTAATTCCTAATTAAAATGATAATTCAAATTTAAGATTTAAAATGCTAAAAGACTTAATCATTAAATTAAATTAAAGTTATATTATTTAAATTAAACCCTTTTAAAATTTTAATTAAATTAATACTTTAACAATTACAATTAAATCATCTTTAAAACATAAAAAATAAAATATTAAATTAAAATTAAAAATAAAATTAAATTTAAATTTAAATTAAATTGAATTAAATAAAATTAAATTAAAACAAATTAAATTAAATCAAATTAAATTAAATTAAATTAAATTAAATTAAATTAAATTAAATTAAATTAAATTAAATTAAATCAAATTAAATTAAATTAAATTAAATCATATCAAATCAAATTAAATTGAATTAAATTAAATTAAATAATAGAATCAAGTTAAAATTAAAATCAAATTAAATTAAATTAAAATTAAAACTAAACCAAATTAAATTAAATTAAAGTTAAATTAAATTGAATTAAAAATAACGTCACCTAAGACATAAAGAAATTCAAAAATAAATATAAAACAACTTGAACACTATTCCAAATTTAAACCCACTAACTGAAATTAAATCATAAACCATTTGAACATCAATTTGCCCTCGAAAGCTTTTGTTGTCATAACTCCTAAACAGAACGTTAAATGAAATGTTACTTCCTCATAGGATATTCAAATGTCCTAGTTCACTGAGTAAGATAACAACAAAACTTGAATTCCCGGACGATTAATTCATTTGTATGATTAAAATCATTTGGACTTAAAACAATTCTAGCAATATTGAAAAGATGTTTAAGATTCTTCTTAAACGCTTTCTCAATATGATAGGATATTTATAAGAACAACTGAACTTAATTATTCTTTGATGAAGAAAATCGTCCTCAAACCAAAACACAAGAACCTAGACGTCATAGGAGATGACTAGCTATAGGATTAGGAACTTGGTAGAAAACCATAAACTTTCCCTTAGCTTTACCAAGGCACTTGTTGAAATATTTAAATGCCTTAACATGTGTTTTAAGTGCAGCTTGGGATGACGGGAAGACCCTCCAGGTACGCTTTTATTTTATTGCAATTTACCTTATTGTAATTTATTTAATCGCATCGCACTTACTTTTCTTGCATGATAAACAACTGTTGTATGAAAACCCACACTTTTAGGATAGTCCCTAAAACTGAAACCAAAACTAAATTAAAAGTCATTGCAAGATAAAATTCACTGTCACAACATTTCAAAATATAAAACAACTCAAAATTTAATCACAAACAGAACACAAAACTGCAACTACAACTAAATTAAAATGTCTTGTTGGATGATCGGGAATACCTCAGATGATGTAACCTACGTGTTGCTAAAGGGATTTCCCACGGTCTAAATGAAAATGTGGAACTCATTCAGTTGGGTTTAGCAAATTCATCTGGACTAAGTGAATCCGATAAAAATAACGATGTCGGAAGGATGGAACCGTGGGATCTTAACCGGTGTAGTTATAATCAACTTTAAGATTTGTTGTAATTAAAACATGAAAAACACTTGGAAATTAAGAATTTCTCTAAACCAAAACACTTTTCTCATCTCCTAATTTATGACTTCTAAAACTAAACCTCTGCAACAACAAGGAGCTCGGAGCATGGTGGGCAGCACGACCATCGTCATCAGCAAAACCTGAGTTTACTTCAGCAAAACTTTCTTAGAATTAAATAACTAAGCCATAGGACTTCGAGGTAGTTTGCCTAGTGCAACATAAATCCTCAACCTTTTGTTAGGCATTTGCATTGCAAATTAAGCCCTAACCGGTTTTAGGATTCCAAGGTAGTCGTCTGGTACGACATAAACCCTCACATCTTCCAGGCTATTTGTATGATTTTATCATACAAATATAAGTCCAAATTAATTAAAATTGGCAAGATCAAAACATTAAACAAACATTAGGACTTTCCTAAATCCAAGCCAAACAACAGGATAGTCGGGAAACTACCGAAGTTCGCTTCGAATCTGTGATTTCTCCTACCATTCTTCCTTTGATTTCCCTAAACAAAATGTTCCAAATTTGATCCATTCCCTATTGAAATTCCACAATTCAATCCCTTGAAAACTTAAAATTTGAGATTCTTGAGACAGAATTATTGATTATTATCGAGAGTTTTCTTAGGTGATTCCCGTCACTTAAGATGTAATTAACTATAGGGGCTTGCCCTTATAGGGAATTTTAAGAACCTGAGTAATATAAACCACTGTTTAATGTTTTCATATTAAGCGAGGGAATTTGTCGGCTTATAAAATTGGTTCGCAGACCAAACGGATGTCACAAATCTTCTAGTTTATTTAATCGAGCCCCATCACCAAACAGTGTGTCTATTCTTCGAGATAGATACACAGTTTGTGATGCGGTGCTCGTTTATACAAACTATTCGGGATGTGAGATCAGTTTGATTTCATATCTTAAAATTTTCAATTATTTTCAAAATCAAATATTACTTTTCAAATTATTTATTTAAATTAAATTAAGAATTCGCCGACAATTTCTGTTAGGCGACCTCCTTTTCAAAACACATAATATAAAAATATGCCGACAATGATATGGTCATCAAAAGCAAAGTAAAGGAAAACCACCTGTATGAATTGAGAATTGTTTTCGAACGATTAAGACAATTTAACCTTAAGATGAATCCCTTAAAATTCGCCTTCGGCGTCACCTCCGGGAAATTCTTAGGATTCGTTGTCCGACATCGTGGAATTGAAATCGACTCGGAAAAGATTAAAGCTATCTTAGAAATGCCACCTCCCAGAACCTTAAAACAACTACGATCTTTTCAAGGGAAGCTAGCATATCTTCGACGCTTTATCTCGAACTTGTCAGGTAGGTGTCCGCCTTTCTCGGCCTTAGTTAAAAAGGACGCCAAATTTATTTGGGAAGAGAAATGCCAGAAGGCCTTTGAGGACATTAAACAATATTTAATGACACCTCCTGTCTTAGCAGCCCCAGTCTCAGGTAGACCGTTGATACTTTATACCGCAGCTTTGGAGGACTCTCTTATTTCCCTAAAATTCCCTGATTTTCCATTTCATTTTCGAGATATTTTCCACATCCACAAATACTTCAGAGGTCGGTATTGAAATTCTGATTCTCATGTCTGAGGCTGGAACCTAAATTCCAGTTCTCATCCTTCTGTGATCAGTACTGAAATTCTGATTTCCCCTTGTCGGCGAATTTTTTAATTTAATTTAAATAAATAATTTGAAAAGGTAGTATTTGATTTTAAAAATAATTTTTAAACTTGAAGGTTTTAAGATATGAATCAAACCGATCTCACATCCCAGAATAGTTTATACAAACGAGCACCACACCACAAGCCGTGTATCTATCCCGAAGAATAGACACACCGCTTGATGGTGGGGCTCGATTAAATAAACTAGGAGATTTGTGACATCCGTTTGGTCTGCGAACCAATTTTATAAGCCGACAAGTTCCCTCGTTTAATATAAATGAATTAAGCGGGGTTTATATTACTCGGGTTCTTTAGAATTCCTATAAGGGCAAGCCCCTATAGTTAATTACATCTTAAGTGATGGGAATCACCTAAGAAAACTCTCGATAGTAATCAATAATTCCGCTCTCAAGATTTTCGAGGTTTAAGATTTCAAAGGATTGAATTTTGGAATTCCAATAAGGAATGGATCAAATTTGGAACATTTTATTTTGGGAATCCAAAGGAAGAAAAGTAGGAGAAATCACGAGATTCGAAGCGAACTTCGGTAATTTCCGACTATCCTATTGTTTGGCTTGAGTTTAGGAAAGTCCTAATATTTATTTAAATGTTTTGATTTTGCCAATTTTAATTAATTAGGACTTATATTTATATGATAGAATCATACAAATAGCCTCGAAGATGTGAGGGTTTATGTCGTATCGGACGACTACCTCGGAATCCTAAAACCGGTTAGGGCTTAATTTGCAATGCAAATGCTTAACAAAAGGGTTGAGGATTTATGTTGCACTAGGCAAACTACCTCGAAGTCCTATGGCTTTGTTATTTAATTCTAGGAAAGTTTTGCTGAAGTAGGTTCAAGTTTTGCTGATGACGATGGCCGTGCTGCCCACCATGCTCCGAGCTCCTTGTTGTTGCGAGAGGTTTAGTTTTAGAAGTCATAAATCGGGGGATGAGAAAAGTGTTTTGGTTTAGAGAAAATCTTAATTTTCCAAGTATTTTTTGTGTTTTAATTAAAACAAATCTTAAAGTTGATTATAACGACACCGGTTAAGATCCCACGGTTCCATCCTTCGGCATCATTATTTTTATCGGATTCACTTAGTCCAAATGAATTTGCTAAACTCAACTGAATGAGTTCCACACTTTCATTTAGGCCGTGGGAAATCCAGTTAGCAACACGTAGGTTACATCATCCGAGGTATTCCCGGTCATCCAACAGGACGTATTAATTTAATTGTAATTGTTGTTTTGTGTTACGTTTTGTGATTAAATTTTGAGTTGTTTTATATTTTGAAATGTTGTGGCGGTGAATTTTATCTTGCAATGACTTTTAACTTAGTTTTGGTTTCAGTTTTAGGGTCTATCCTAAAGGTGTGAGTTTTCATACAACTATTGTTTATCATGCAAGAAAAGTAAGTGCGATGCGATTAATGAAATTGCAATAATGTAAATTGCAAGAAAGTAAATTGCAATAAAATAAAAGCGTACCTGGAGGGTCTTCCCGTCATCCCAAGCTGCACTTAAAACACAATTAGAATATTTAAGCAAGTTCCTAGGTAAAGCTAAGGGAAGGGTTATGGTTTTCTACCAAATTCCTAATCCTATAGCTAGTCATTTCCTATGACGTCTAGGTTCCTTGTGTTTTGGTTTGAAGACAATTTTCTTCATCAAAGAACAATTAAATTCAATTGTTCTTATAAACATCCTATCATATTGAGAAAGTGTTTAAGAAGAATCTTAAACATCTTTTCAATATTGCTAGAATTGTTTTAAGTCCAAATGGATTCGATTACACAAATGAATTAATCGTCCAAGAATCTCAAGTTTTGTTATCTTGCTCAGTGAACTAGGACATTTGAATATCCTAAGAGTGAAGTAATAATTCATTTAATGTTCTGTTTAGGAGTTGTGATAATCAAAGCTTTCAAGGGTAAATTAGTATTCAAATGATTTGTGATTTAGTTTAATTTTCATTAATGGGTTTAAATTTGGAATAGTGTTCAAGTTATTTTAGATTTATTTTGAATTCTTTATGTCTTTGGTGATATTATATTTAATTCAACTTAATTTAATTTAGTTTAATTTAATTTAGTTTTAATTTAATTTAATTCAATATAGTTCAATTTAATTTGATTTGATGTTTAATTAATTTGATTTGATTTAATTTTAATTTAATTTAATTTAATTTAATTTAATTTAATTATTTAATTTAATTTATTTAATTTAATTTAATTATTTAATTTAATTTAATTTGGTTTAATTTAATTTAATTTGATTGTTTAATTCATTTTAATTTAATTTAATTTAGTTTAATTTAATTGTTTGATTTAATTTAATTTAATTTAATTTAATTTAATTTTAATTTAATTTAATTTAATTTTTAATTTTTTATTGAAATTTTTTAAAAGAGTTTAATAATTAAGTCTTTTAATATTTTAAATTTGAGTTATCATTTTAATTAAGAATTGAATATTAATGAGATAATTAATTTAGGGATTTTTAAATTAAAGAATAAATTTCTTCCTAATAATATCCCTATTTTAATAATTCTAATTTTATTATTCTTCCAAATTTAATCAAATATTTAATTAAGGTTTAATCATTTTAAAATTGTTTAATGGGTTTCTACCCTTTAATTATTTAAATTTCAATCATCCAAATCAGATTAGGATCAAATATTTTACTTGTTAATTTTTTATTAAACCTAAAGTTTTAATTAAGGGTTAAAATTTTAATTACCATTTTACCCTTTAAGCTTAATAATTTCATAACTCACTAAATTGAACTCAAATAAACTTGAAATTTTTATGTGACTTCACTCATATGTCAATAAAGACATGAGAGGAGAAAATGTGATTTTTCTGTATTTAATTTATTTATATAATTATTTTTGGTGAAAAATAGAGATTTCCAAGGGAAATTTAATAACATGACCAAGGGAAAGTTTCTGTCCTTAAGAAAATTAGGGGACATTTCTAATGACCAGAGAAGCACTTGGACCAATTTTGGTGATTTTTTGAATTATATTATTTTTATTATAATTATTTTAAGTTTTGGAGTGTTAATTAATTTAAAAATAAAATAAATGTTGAAAAATGAGTTTTATATTTTTCAAAAATCTCTCTGATATCAAGGAAACCAGAGAAGCAAATTTTGCAATTTTCTGATTTTTCTATGATTTATTATAATTATTTTAGTGAAAATGCTAGAAAATACATTTTTTAATTTTAAAAATATCCTAAAGCTTTAAAATTTAATATCTCACCAAATAGACCTAAGAAAAATATGGGGTTTGTTCCTAAGTGATTAAAATTCAAAATGTGACATTTTGGTGAATTTTATTATTTTTGTGATTTTTATTATTTTTTAATTATTAAAAATATTAAAATATTATTAAAAATTAACTTTTTTAGAAAATTGAAATTTTAATTTTCTTAGGTTTCCCTGATATCAGAGAGGCTCCAAAACCAATTTGGTGAATTTTTGAAAGGTATTTTAAAAGTTATGAATTTTTAAAGTTTAAAATGGCTAAGTGGCTTAATCAACCCAATTAGTGGGGCTAACCAAGTCCAATTGACCTCAAACTTTTATGATGGATTCCTCTGATCCTAAAGGTCAGTGGAGAATTGATTTCAAGTCAATTTGATGCATGGTTAACTCTAATTAATTAAAGACCTATTTTGGGTGTTTAAGCCAATTAGGGTTGCTTTAAATGAACTAAGTCAAAACCTATTTTTCCTAGGGTTCTCTGGTCATAAGCAACATCACCAAATTTTTCTAGAATTTATTTCACAACATGCTATTTATTGGAATTAAAATATTCAAAACAAGTAACCTAAACTTGAAAAATCAATAACTTTTTATAGGGATGGCCTCGACTTTGGAAAATTCAGGGAATGTTCCCAAATTCGGAGGCTTCAAAAGCCCTATGGTCTCATGTCATGGTGAATTGTATGCATGCATGGGGAATTAAAATAATGCAGAGAGTAAATAAATTATAAAAAATAAAATACTTGATGAAATTAAATGATTTCTTTTCCACATTATTCTCCTCCGTTCACTGAGCAAGAGGGTATTTTTATTTTATTTTTATGATTTTCCTACACGAGAGATATGAATTTTTAAAGTTTAGGGAATTAAATAAATAAGAAAATACCCTAATTTCCTATTTATCCACGCGGCGCCGGCGCATCCTCGGCGACTCACGAAAGGCCACGCGGCGCGCTCCCATTCGACGCCTCCACTTCGAGTCAACAGCCGGGCCCCGCGGTTCTCGCACTTGTCTCCTGGTCCGACGCCATCCGAGCCGTTCGTCCGCGCGTGTATTGAATGGACGGCATCCGTTCATCGTCCCCGAGTGTTCTCACCCGAGAGCCGTCCATACTAAATCCCTAAGATCTCACTCGATTCTCAATGGATTTTTATGTTCTTATACTCTATGGATTCGTCTTGAAGAGACGAACACATCTATACGGTTAACATGCATTGAAACTAAGGCATTTGAAATAGAGATTCTCCGAAGCTCGGGATGAAGAATTAGCTCATACCTTGGCTCGGAGAAGTGTGGCTTCAATCCGAGAGTTGTTGCACCTTCGATTGGATCCCGGCAAGCTCCGGATGAAGTCTCCGGTCGCAGTGAATTGTCCGGATATGATTTCGACCAAGCCCGATCCACAAAGCTTGGAGGCCTGGAGCAACCGGGTGGCTTCGGAGATGGGGCTTTTCTGGTGCACACCTTCCCTCGGTCCAGTGAAGGTGTAGAGCCGATCAATTTGAGAATTGGCTCACTGTGGAGAAGTGTCCTGGTTTTGGGTGGAATTTCAACTCCGAAATTGAGCTTACGGAGGAGAAATGGCGGGGGATTTCACTTGGGGATCAAGTGCTCTAAGGGTGGAGAAGGGTCTGGAACAATTTTGGCAGAGTTTTGGCAAGGTTTGTGCTTGGCTCTACTCATGGCCGAGAGAGGTGGAGTTTAAATAGGAGAGGGTGGAGGGCCTCCGGGGGAGTTGAGGCATGGGATCAGCTGCTCTGGTCATGGGAAGAACAGCCATGGTGGCCACTAGGCATGGGGCAGCTCAGCAAGTGAGAATTTCAATGTTGGCTCACATGTGAGCTTTCGGCCATGGTGTTTTCCGGCGGCCTGGTGGCCGTACGGCCGAGCAATGGTCACCATCTTGGTCGGGTGGATCAGGGCTGGGGTTTAGTGTAGGCAATTGGCAAATGCCATGTGTAAAGGCTTTGATTCAAAGTAGAATGGGGCATGGCTAAATTTGGACCTAAATGGGTCAACCCACCCATTTGGGCTAGGTGCACCACCCAAGACCTGGTTTAGGCTGAGGAGAAAGTGATTTGGATCGGCTTGATTAGTGGGGTCAAGTCACAATCCAAGTACAATTAGGCTTAAGCATGGTTTTGTGGAATCATGGATGTGGTTAATCACCTTTAGGAATTAAGGAAAGAGCCTCCTCCTTTTGCCCAAAATGGCATGGTGACATGTAAAGAGGCTCTCATGGCTTCGCATATGGCTTGTGCATGGCTCCATGGCTCCATTTGGCTTGGGAAAAGGTTTGGTCAATTTCATAAAAAAGGATTTTAAGGATTTTGGATAATTTGGTGGAAATTTGGATGAAACTTGATTTGGAATAATTTGATGGTGAATTTAGGACTTAGGTAATGGATTTAATTAAGTGGATGACAAATGGAGATGTCATGTGGGCTTTTGGATGAATTTGGGCTTTTGAATTTAAAGGGAGTGGGCTTTTGATTTTAGGATGGGCATTTGGATAACAATTTTGTGAAGAACTTAGTCAAATAAATGTCATAATTGGTTTAGGGATGTTCTATGAAGGTCTTGGAATCAATTTGATGTGATTTGGAGTTGAATTGGTTTGAATTTGGATTTATTTGGTAAGTGGGCCTATGTAGGTCCAAGTGGGCCAAGTTGGGCTAATGTTGGGCTAGAGTTGAAATTGATGTAAAATCAATGTTGAGAAATGTTCATGGGGGTGTTTCAAAGAGGTTTTGGCTTTGGTTGGGCTTTGATTTTGGGGTTTGGGCTCATTTGGGTTAGGTTTGGGTTTAGGTCGAAATTGGGCCTTTTGGTTTTGGGTTGAATTTGAGTGGGGTTTGGGTCTAAATTTTGGGCAAATCATGTTAGTGTTTTGTTTGTGGGAATGTTAAGGAAGATTTAGAAAAGATTTGGGGTTAATTGGAGTTGAATTGGGTGAGTTTGGGTTAGGTTTAGGTCATGGGTCCAAATTGGGCTTTAAGGCCAAAAGTGAGATTGGATTCAAATGTCAATCAAATTGGGCTTGGATTTGGTCTAGATTGGTGTTGGGATATTGATTTGAAGTTTAGAATTGAATTGGACCAAAATTGGGGTCAATTGGGTAGGTTTGGTTTGACATTGGGTTCACTTAGGGTTAAAATGGGTCAAATTGGGGGTTTTGACAAAAGTAGGGAAAATTGACAAAATTGGCCCATGGTGTAGTTGGACAAAATGAAATTGGGAATATTTGGGATTTTCTGGAATTTTCTGGGAATTTTCTGAATTTTTGGATTTTTAGGCCAAGAGGGGTATTTTGGGTATTTGGAGGGTATTGGGAGGTTTTCTTGCAATTTTTGGTATTTTTGGGTATGGATGATCAATTTAAGTGATGTGGAGATGTTTGGTAATGATTTTGGAGAATTTTGGGTGATTTGGAAATCTTTGAGAAACTTGGGTAATTTCAAGGGTTTTGGGTAGGTTTAGTAGGTGTAGGGTCCGGGAGTCAAAATTGAAAATTTGGGAAATTGAAGATTGGGTGAATTTGGGTGGAAAGAAGTCATTTTGGTTGAGCCATGAAGCTATATCAAGCCCACATGAACCATGAAAGGACTCATTTGAGGCATTCACTATGTTGTTCCTAACCCTCTTGCTCGAGGGCTTAGGGGTTAAGGACCATCCATGTGAATCACCTACATGAGTCGGGAGGTCAAGTTGGGCATGGGTGTGGTTTTATGAGGTATGTGGAAGTGTAGTGTGTAGGTGTAGTGTATAAGTCAGCCCCTTCACCGGACCGGGCCACCTGTGAGCGATCCTAAGGCCAAAGAGTCCTATAGGAACTCATCCTTTAAACTTCCACATTTGATTTCAACCCTCTAGGTGATTAGGGGTCTAGAGTCAAGTTTGTGGAGTTTGCAGGGAGTTAAGAAGTGGTTTGAATTTCTAAAAGGTGGGTCCCAATTCTAGTCCTCTAAGATAGTCAAAGGAAAAGCCTCAAGGCTAGATCCTAAGTACTAAAGAGAAGAAGAGAAGACCTCATCAAAAATGAGGTCAACAAATGGACCCCAATAGGTGTGGTGAGCTGACGGAGCACACCGCGCGTATTGGTGTTGACCGAAGTGATCAACAAAACCAACACAGATGTCCCAGTCATGAACTTAGGACGAAGTAGGAGAGTTTCCGCTGGGGAGTAGCAAGTATGTCTCTGAAACCGGAGATTCCAAAACTCTCGCTGGGGAAAGGAAAAGGAGGTGAATCCCAAATCACATGACACTGGGGAATTTCGATTTAGATTTTATTTTGTTTGAATTTAAGTTTTGATGTGTGAGTTTAGATTTTAGTTTGGAATTTCAATTTAGATTGAAGTTTGTGTCAAAATTAATTTGAGGTATTTGATTTGAAATGAAAATTGGAGTTACGAGGTTTTAGATGTAACATCTTCGACCTCGAAAGAAAATTGAATTGATTAGATCGAATCGTTGCAATGAGAATAGATCTCGGAGTAATGCGGTGTTGGACGTAAAATCCTTAACCTCAAGAGTTTGATTTTGATGTATTTCGATGCAATAGGAAAAGAATCCTAAAGCAAGTGCGATCTTGGATGTAAAATCCTCGACCCAAAAGGTTTGAATTTGATTTGATGTATTTCAGTGCAATAGGGAAAGAATCCTAAAGCAGTGCAGTCTTGGATGTAAAATCCACAACCCAAAAAATTTGAATTTGATGTATGTCAGTGCAATAGGAAAGAATCCTAAAGCAGTGCAGTCTTGGATGTAAAATCCTCGACCCAAAAAGGTTGAATTTGATGTACTTCAGTGCAATAGGGAAAGAATCCTAAAGCAGTGTAGTCTTGGATGTAAAATCCTCGACCCAAAAGGTTTGAATTTGATTTGATGTATTTCAGTGCAATAGGGAAAGAATCCTAAAGCAGTGCAGTCTTGGATGTAAAATCCACGACCCAAAAAAATTTGAATTTGATGTATGTCGATGCAATAGGAAAGAATCCTAAGCAGTGCGATCTTGGATGTAAAATCCTCGACCCAAAAGTTTGAATTTGATGTACTTCAGTGCAATAGGGAAAGAATCCTAAAGCAGTGTAGTCTTGGATGTAAAATCCTCGACCCAAAAGGTTGAATTTGATGTACTTCAGTGCAATAGGAAAGAATCCTAAAGCAATGCAGTCTTGGATGTAAAATCCTCGACCCAAAAGTTTGAATTTGATGTATTTCAGTGCAATAGGAAAGAATCCTAAAGCAGTGCGGTCTTGGATGTAAAATCCTCGACCCAAAAGGTTAAATTTGATGTACTTCGATGCAATAGGAAAGAATCCTAAAGCGAGTGTAGTCTTGGATGTAAAATCCTCGACCCAAAAGTTTGAATTTGATGTATTTCGAGTGCAATAGGAAAGAATCCTAAAGCGATGCAGTCTTGGATGTAAAATCCTCGACCCAAAAGGTTAAATTTGATGTATTTCAGTGCAATAGGAGAAGAATCCTAAAGCAGTGCAGTCTTGGATGTAAAATCCTCGACCCAAAAGTTTGAATTTGATGTATTTCAGTGCAATAGAGAAGAATCCTAAAGCAGTGCAGTCTTGGATGTAAAATCCTCGACCCAAAAATTTGAATTTGATTGATATTTGATTCGAGATCTGGAAGAAATTGAATTTGAATTTGATTGAGATTTGAAATCTAAAAAGATTGAATTTGAGATTTGGAAGAATGAGTTTGAACTCGATTGAAATTTGATTTAAGATTTGATTTGAAATTTGGAAGATCAAACTTGAAATTTGATCGAGATTGGATTTGAAATTCGGTTGAGAATTTGATTTGAGATTTGAAAAGATTGGAATTTGATTCGGAACTTGGAAAGATTGAATTTGAAATTTGATTTGAAATTTGGAAAGATGGAATTTGAGATTTGTGTTGATTTCGTTTATCTTTTAATGATTCAAATTTTATTTTATCGTTTATTTAATGTTCATGTGAATTTGGTGTTTGTCATTTTTTTAAGATTTAAGGAAAGTTTTCTTTTGTTTCTTTTTTTTTATTTCTTTTCTGTTCTTTGTTCGAAGTTCATTTAACTTTAATAGCGTTTCCCAATCAATTTGCACAAAAGAGGTGAAGGCCAAAAATGTGACGTGGTCACTTTCATTCCAATCATGTTGAAAATACTTCATACAACTCGATCTGGAATATATTTCATACAATCCATGTAGACTCAAAACGGACTGTGTATGATTTTTGTTGATCCATCAAAAGAAACATCTATCAAAAATCCATGTCTGAATAGTGGGGTACATGGTCAATAACATCACCTTCCAAGCCATCCTTGGCAAGGATGCCGGCTGGATGGGCGTTGGAGGTGTGATATTTCCCATGTAACTCACGGCTCGTAAGGCCTGGAGGTTCTCTAGCTCCGGGTCCGGTTGGAAATGGTAAGGTATCTTGTCGTCGTCCATTCTCCGAAAGTAGCCGAGATCCGCTCCACTGGCACTCCTGGTATGCAATGCTTTGCGATATCCGCTCCGTTACCTGCAGGTATCATGACGGAACCCACCGGTAAAGGTATCTTTATCGGTCCTCGGAACTCACCCGGGCTCGCTATCCGGAGATCGGATCCAAACATGATGTCACATTCGTTCAAGAAAGAGGCCGTGCGAAAGGTACGGCGAAGTCATGGTGGTCTATATGTGGGGGTATGCGGTCACCTCGTTTGTAAATGTTGATGATGCGGCTATTGGGTATGCAATCTGCTGGCGGTACCCTCCATGTTATTAATCTCTTTACCATTCTCTTGATGACTAACGACATCGGATCTACTTGCCCATGACGGAGTATCCCGGTGGATTTCCCTTTACGTCTTCAACAAAGTTGTAGCGACATCCGCATTGTATTGTGATTCTTCCTTTCCACGGCATCCATCTTCGGGGTTCCGAGTATGTGTTTTCCCTCAGGCGGCCTGCTCGGCCCATTCTCTTCAAATCCCGGATACAATCCACGATTTGCTGTTGTTCATACTCTGAGAATACGTCGGTGTGTAGCTCGAGGCCCTCTAGTATGTTGATTCTTCTTCCTTTAATTCTCTCGAAGTATTCGAAAGTTTTCTTTTCAACATTTTGCATTCTCTCCGGCTCGTATTCCGGAATGATCGCGAGATGGCGAGGCCTTGTGACATATTGTGGGATATATGGTTCAATCCCTTCATGTTCCCCCGCATACCTCGGCTCCTCGGGGATGATGCCTGTCGGGACATCCCCGGGGTTGCTTCGCAACAAGATCATGCATTATTGGTGGTTTTATCCGGTGGCGTGATAGCCTTCTTTCTTCCGATCTTCCGGAGATTTCCCCGGTTCTTTTCGTTATCCTAGGAGCTGGCCTCCTTTCTTCGAGTTCCTGGTGAACCGGTGTCCTTGAAATGTGTGTGCTGGCAAGTAGCAACTGTCTCGTCGCGCGGTCCGCGGCTAGTTTTGTTAACATCTTACGGATACGGCGATTCTTATTTCTTCGTTGCGTGGGCTGTGAGAGTAGCTCTCCGCACTTCTTGAATCTCTATGGGCGCGGCGCCGACAAGCTCGCCTCTCCGCCGTAGCAACTACGGACTTCATTTTCTTATCTTCTTCGGTATTTGCTTTTCTTTTCTTGTTGTTGGATTGGTGGCTTGGGCCACCCACTTTTATCACTTGTCCGCCGGGTAGTTCTTCTCGGTTAATCGGGACCCGGTCACTTTCCTCGTATCGTAGGCTCGCCGGTGCGAAATGCGAGTCAATCTCGATTATTGCTCCATCTTTCACCCTCTTTTCATCGAGTGCAAGGCTTACGCCATTCTTAAAGTTCAGGACCAACCGCCCGTTCGACATTTCCCTGCGAAAAGACAAGGAAAAGGATCAGGGGCTGTACTAAGAACAAGAACATTAAGAAAATGTTTATTTAAAGATACACATTTTTTATTTATATATATTTTTTTAAAATTTAACAGGAATGAAGTAGGATAAGATCAGGAAAGAGATTTTGATTTGGAAAGGAAAACAAGGAAAACTTTATTATCATGATTTTATTTATTTTAGCACATTTTATTTTTTTGGGTTCGGACCCAATCATAAGTAATTACTTTGCCCGTGTTTCTTAGGGATGAAGAATTCATTCCTTCGAAACATTAGGTAGCGTAATACTTTTTCAAGTATCGTCCGTTGATCGGAAGCATATGTCGTTCTCCTTGGCAATTCACTAGCTGGTAGGAACCTCCTGAGTATACTGCTTCAACAACAAACGGTCCTTCCCAAGTGGGTTCGAATTTTCCTCCTATCTTGCGGTGTGCGAGAATAGGTCTCTTGAGAACGAGAACTAAGTCACCAACTTTGAAGGTTCTTGGGCGGACTCGGCTTGTCATGGGCTTGAACCATCTTAGCTTGGTATAGTTCTAAATTCTGTTGCGCTGCAAGTCTTTTCCCTTCCGGGCTTTCTAATTCTTCAAGTCGTAATTTGGCGTTCTCTTCCGTCGTGATCTTGTTTGCAAGCTCGCAATTACGAGTGAAGGAAGTTGAACCTCTAAAGGTAACATCGCCTCGGACCCATACACCGGAGCGTAAGGTGTAGCTTGACTAGGAGTTCGAAGGTTGTCCGGTAGGCCCATAAGGCTTCTAACAATTTCTCGTGCCAATTTCTCTTATTATCGTCCAAGGTTTTCTTTAAGATTTGAACGAGAGTTTTATTAAAAGCCTCGGCGAGACCGTTTGCTCTTGGGTAATAAATTGTTGAGTATCGCGGTCGATTCCGTGTCTCCCGACAAAATTGTTGATTTGTGTGCTTCGAATGCCGACCCATTATACGAGATAATCTCGCGCGGCACCCCGAAACGGTAGACAACTTGGTTCTTGAAAAGCTGTAGCACGTGGTGTGCTTTCACTTCTCTAAGTGGAACCGCCTCGCCCACTTGGAAAAGTAATCCGTAGCCGCAAGAATGAAACGATGTCCTTTCGAAGATGGTGGTTCTATTGGACCCACTATATACGTGCCCCAACATTCAAATGGCCACGACGCAATTGTCGGGTGCGGCACATTTAGAGGTTGGTGTAGAACCACTCCGTGCACTTGGCATTGGTGACGGCTCTTGGCGATTTTCATGCGGTCGGTCATCATTGAGGGCCGGTAGTACCCTAGTCTTTTAATTTTCATTTTCATCTTTGGACCCGACTGGTGAGCGCCACGGAGTCCCGAATGCACCTCTTTAACGATTTCACGGGCCTCGGACCCGCTTAAGCACCTTAGCCACATTTGATCAAAAGACCTTCTGTATAATGTGTTGTTTATTAATGCGTAAGATAGAGTTCTTTTCTTGATCTGATGGGCTAGCGACCTATCGTCCGGTAGCTTTCCTGTTTGCAGGTAGTCTATCAATGGTTGTCGCCAATCTTACGTGCTTTCTGTCACTCGCTGCAACTGATTCTTTTTCTTTTTCGATTTGTGTATTGTGTCTATGTCGAGTCGTGATAGGACATGACGTCAGTGAACCGACACTTCCACCGATTCATCTTGCAAACGAGGCAAATTCTTTTGCGAGACGGGCTAAAGCATCTGCTAAAGCATTTTCTTTTCTGGGAATTTTGTAGATTGTCACATTTGGAATCTGTTCCAACAACTGTATGGCGTACTGGAAGTATTGTTCGAGTCTTGGCTTTAAAATTCTGTATTGTCCGGCGATCTGTTGAATGATTAACTGTGAATCCCCGTAGATGTTGATGTCCGTTATCCCCATTTGAATAGCTAATTCCAGTCCCATTATGAGGGCTTCGTATTCTGCTTCGTTGTTTGTACATGATTCTGTCAAGTGGTAGGAGTATCTTAACATCCCCCGTTCCGGTGTTATAAAGATTAGCCCGATTCCTGCCTTACCGGGCACTATCACTTGCGATTCTTCGTCTTTGTGTCTTGAAGATGCTCCGTCGAAATATAATTCCCAACGTCGATCATCGGGGTCTTCTAGGTTCATTATTTGTTCATCCGGCAAATCGTCATTGAGAGGAGATTCTGCCTAGGCAAAGGGTGCTGCTTGCGAGGAAGTCTGCTAAGACTTGTCCCTTCACGGCACGAAGAGGCACGAAAGTTATATCGAATTGCAATAATATCATTGACCATCCGGCAAGTCCGCTCGGAAAGTGTTGGACGAGTCATCGAAGTATTGCAAAGGATTAAACTTCGAGATTAGGTTGACCTTATGAGAAAGCATGTAGTGCACGAGCTTTTGAGCGGCGAAGATCGGGGCCAAACAATGCTTTTCAATTGCGGGATACCTTACTTCCGTCGGGAGTAAACGACGGCTTAAGTAGTAAAGAGCATTTTCTTTACCCTCATCATTGACACAGGCTAACGGGGCTCCGAGAGAGTCGTCTAAAGCCGCGGTGTAAAGTATCAACGGTCTACCCGAGGCCGGGGTCTGCTAAGACGGGAGGTGTCATTAAATATTGTTTAATGTCTTCGAAGGCCTTACGGCATTTCTCTTCCCAAATAAATTTGGCGTCCTTTTTAACTAGTGCCGAGAAAGGCTGACACCTACTCGACAAGTTTGAGATAAAGCGTCGAAGATATGCCGGCTTCCCTTGAAAAGATCGTAGTTGTTTCGAGGTTTTGGGAGGCGGCATTTCTAAGATAGCTTTAATCTTTTCCGAGTCGATTTCAATTCCACGATGTCGGACAACGAATCCTAAGAATTTCCGGAGGTGACGCCGAAGGCGCATTTTAAGGGATTCATCTTAAGGTTAAATTGTCTTAATCGTTCGAAAACAATTCTCAAATCATACGAGTGGTTTTCCTTTACTTTGCTTTTGATGACCACATCGTCCACGTAGCATTCGACTTGATTATGGATGAGATCATCAAAAATTCTTGTCATTGCTCTTTGGTAGGTTGCTCCTGCGTTCTTCGGTCCGAATGGCATCACTCTGTGTAGCAAAATACTCCGATCGGCGTTACGAATGCTTGTAAGCTTTTCATCTTCCGGAGCCATTTTTATCCGGTTGTATCCCGAAGATCCATCCATGAATGAGAATATTTCATGTGTCGAAGCAATGTCGATCATTAATTCGGGATCGGTAGAGGGAATTCATCCTTCGGACATGCCTTGTTTAAATCTCCGAAGTCTACACAAATTCGATTTGACCATTCTTCTTTCGGCGGCACTACATTGGCTAGCCAAGTCGGGTATTGTTCTTCACGGACAAATTTAGCGTCTATTAGCTTTTTAACTTCGGCTATGACTTGTTGTTCGATTTCTAGACGCATTCTTACGGGACCTTGTCCGACTGGAACGAAGTAGGATCCACTCCTAGCTTATGAGCTGCAACCTCCGGAGCCAATCCCGGCATTTCATCGTAGTTCCAAGCAAAACGGTCTTTAAATTCCATTAATAATTTGATTATTTCTTCGGAGTCTTCTTTGTTGAGTAAGGAGCTAACAAAGGTAGGTCTAGGCTCTTCGCTAGTACCTAAGTTAACTTCCGTTAACTCATCTATTGTAGATTTGATTTCTTCTTCGAATTCTGGTGGAGCGTCTCCAATTTGTAAATCTTCGAGTTCGTCTGTAGTTTCCATGCAGTTTTCATTGGACTTGCAAGTGACAACCAAGCAAAATTCAGTATCGTCAACTGATCCTACTGTGCCGAATCCGAGTCCATGCTTTGAATTGGGAGGACGACCGGAGTTATTCCATAACTTTTCAAAATGTTGTGATTGGCCTTTTGTCCATTGTCGAGGTAAGAAACAACGTTGAATTAAATTTTGAACACAGGGAGAGTACCACTCAAAAGGTAATTCCATTAATTCTGATGAAGTGACATCTTCGAATTGTACATTATTTTCAGTTTTGGAGGAAGAAGCACCACGGTAGAATTTGATTGGCCTTGCACCGTCGTTATGTACCTCTTTGACCACCATATCCTCGATCTTATTAGAATGGATCGGGGTAAGGGTCATAGTATGTACGTAGTGGTTAATCTTCTCGTACATCGATTTGTATTCTTCGTTCTTTTCATCTTCGAGGAGATCTTGAATTGCGGCTTCTTTCGACTTATTGTTGCTTGCTTCTTGCTTGATTTCCTTTTCTTCTTCGGAACTATCATTCCAATCAACATTGATGGCTGGTTTCTTCCGTCCGATTGTCCTAGTGTCTCTACCACGACCTCATCCCCGGCCTCGACCTCGGATGCGAGTTGTGGAGAAACCTTCACCATCTCGCCGGAAGGGAGTGGTGAGTGATCGTTGGACTAGAACTTCGGGTTCTTCGTTGTCTCGAACTTTCTTTGCTTCATTTGTTACGGTATCTCCGGAGAAGATTGTTTTCTTTGGCGGTGCATAATAAGCTGCATCTTCATGGATTCCAATTTCATGTACGGAGAATGGTTGCAAGTCACCTTTGATGCACTTGTTCCCCTCCATCGTAGTATTTGATGCACCGGTGCGAGATGATGGTACCATCCTGTTTTCATGTATCCATGGTCGGCCCAGACGGAGCGTTGAACGATGTTTCGAATCGATTATGTGGAATTTTGCGGTTGTCTTTGCTAAGTCACCGGTCTTCATCGATAACGTTATTGACTCGAGGGCTCTTTCTCCTTTACGGTTGAATCCTCTTAATAACATTTTGTCGGCCTCGAGCTCACGAGCATCAATTTCCAAGTATGCTAGCGTTCGAAGACTCATTATATTGATTGATGCTCCCGGATCCACCAATACTCCGGAGAGTGTAAATTTTCCGATTGTAAGCTGAAATGTACAATGGTCGGTTGTGATCTCGCTCGTCCCAGTAGTAGGTCACTGTCCAGTGAAGGTAACGCCTCGTTGTTCCTTTAACGAGCAAACCTCTTCTAAGGAATCTCCGGCCATTTGAGCTAAGCAAATTTACGGATCAAGTAAGGCTTTGATCAGAGCTTCTCTCATCTCCTTTGATAAGATGAGAGCATCGTAAATGCTCAGTTTGGCCGGTAGTTTCCTAAGATGGGCTAGCACGTTGTAGTCCACTTTGTTCTCATGTGTCTCGGCTTCTTCTCGAACGGGTATTTCTTCTGTTGGGGTTGGTTCTTCTTGAACAACCACCTGCTTTCCTTTGTCTTTTGGACCCATTCTTGGAGGTAGAACTTTTCCACTTCTTAAGTTGACTTCTGTAATTTCTTCTGAATCTAGTGTTGAACTTGTCGGTGTCTCCTCCTGAATCGGAATGACGGAGCTCTTCCGGATTATCTTCAAAATCCGAAGGCTCTAACTCTATCGTGACTTGGAGCTCCTCGAAACTCACAGATAGATCCGTTGCTTGTTGAACTCTCGTAGCCTCCTTGATGGATGCCTTCTTTGTCATTTTGATCGTCGAGATCTTGTATGATTTGAGAATTGTTGTTGGTATCAAAGTCGATATCCGGATTGTCGCTAGTTACGTAATCGTTAGAAACAGTCAAAACGTAGCCAACGCCATCACCCTTATCATTATATGATCCCACCGAAGTGAGCGAGATAATCATACAAAATCGAGAGGTTCGAGGGATTTCTCCCCGAATCGGAAACAACTATCCTAGGATAAGCGACCCCTAGATCTAGCCTTAGGAATCTCGGTCCTCTCTTCTTCGTCAATCTTCTTCTTTTCTTCGATCGTCTCCTGTCGAGGTGGTTCTTCTATCGCAAGTGATAGTACCGGCTTAACGGGTCTCGAACTCTGAATTGAAGCTCGCACCGAGGCGGTTCGGATGTTGTCTAAAATCTTCTTCGAAGACCTCGTCCGAGCGGTAGTCCATCCATCGTCGGTTGCATAGGGATCTATCGGGATGACGAGATCGGTTGAGATAACATTGACGGAACCTCCTTTCGGGGTTCCTTCATGTACTCCTTCGAGATTGTTATATTTCCTTTCCGAAGGTTGTCGTTGAGCCAACTTTTAAAGGTAATGCAATCTTCTATCTTGTGCCCGAGCATCCGATGGTAGGGGCAAAAGTTGGGATCACCTTTCTTGTTGACTTCCTCCGGTCTTTTGGGCTCCGGCATTCGGAAATCCGGAGTCTTTATTAGGCTACGGAACATCTTCGAGTCTTGCTTCATTTTTGAATGGATATTCTGCTGCTCGAAGCTCCCTTAATGTACATTGCGGACGGGACGGTTGTTCATACTTGCGGAGACGACTGATAGGCTGGACCGGGGTTGCTTGGTAATTCCGTTGTGGTTCTTCGCGGCCGTTACGGTGGTATTTGCATCGGTTGCTTGCCTTTGTCAGCTGCTGCAACGATCCGGATTTCTTTTCGAAGGTCTTCACCGGCTTCGCTTGTCCGTCTTGTCGGCAAAACTTAATTGCTTCGCCTCTTCTTGCAAGCTTCCGGCCTTGCTTAACAACTTCTCAAAAGTCTTAATAGTGAATCCTTTGAGGAGAAGTGCTATCGAGCCGTGAATACTTTTAAGCAAGATGCCGACCGCATGCTTCGTTCTTGCAGTTGTGGTTCACATTTCATGCTTAAGTTTCTCCATCGAAGTATGTAATCTACTAAAGTTTCATTCGGCCTTTGTTTCTCTACCACTAAATCACCTATAGTGATGTGGTGCTGAGCTCCGGCAAATCGCTTGATGAAGAGACTCTCTAGCTCTGAGAATGTCTTCACTGAACCATTGGGTAATTCTGCATACCAGTCGAAGGCGATTCCTGACAGACTGCTGACGAACTGTCGGAAGAGTAACGCATCGCTCCCGCCGGCATTGCAACAACTGGCACGAAAGTGTGCAACATGCTGTCGGGGGTTCCCGGTTCCGTCGAAGGTCTTAAACAGAGGTGGTACGAAGCCTTTCGGGTATTGGACGGCGTCGAATTCTTCTGGGTAAGGTCTACCCGTCCGAATAGATGTCCCGTTCTTTGATTATGCTAGGGCTTCTCGCACCTGCTGTTCTACCAAGTTTTTGATATCCTTTTCAGGGATCATACTTTGTGCTGTATCCTTTTTCAGCTGGTCATCCCCATTGACGGATGTAATCTCCTTTCCTCCGTCTACAATATGAATGACCTGCGGGGGTGTTTCTCTATGTGGTTGTACTTGACTCTGGAGAGTGGCCAGAGCTACGGCCATCTCTTCCATCCTTTTCGCCATTTGAGCGATCGTGTCGTCTTTTTCCTGAAGCTGTCTTCTCATCAGTTCTGGCTCCTCTCTTTCTGCGGCTGCAGGAGCACCTTGAGAAGCTGATGAAGCTCGTGTCTCAACCATATTGATTTCTGCATATTCGTCGTCCATGAACTCCGATGAATCGATCTCATCTCCGAACTTTTCTTCTCTTTCTTTTGCCAATCGTCGGATGTCGGTTCTCAACTTTTCCATGGCATCTTCTAGCGGAGCTTTCTGTGTGTCTTTGCGGTTGTCATGTGATAGTTGTCGGGTCTCTTTTTCACGAGTCCCCTTTATCGCAGTAGCACTTTCTTCAGATTCCAGCCTCCTGGCGAGACTTTCTCTCTCGGGCTGCTGTTTCAGTCTCAACTGCCCCTAGTGGGACACCACACCATCCTTCTAGCGACGGAAGGTCTAGGACCGGATGGTGCCATCGGCCAAATGTCTGGAAGGTGGTATCCTCCCTAATCTGTAATCCGATACTACGACGGGCGGGCTAGCCTTCATTCTCTTGCTTGGCTTTTCTATCATGACGGCGGGCTCTACTCGGGGCCCAAGACGGGATTTGACCGAGCACCCGCCCTATCCTTCGTAGAATTTCCGATACGGGGCAGTTTTCCTTCCTTGCTAACTTTTCTACCAAAGTTTGCAGTCGAGCAAACGGCGTAGTTCTAGTTCTTTTCTTGCGGCTATCGTTGTAGTATGCGGGCCGAGGTAATGTGGCGACAATCTTGCGAACATTCTCCTCATCCTCCGCGGCGGAGAGGGGATGGAACCCGCTTCCTCCCAAAAGTGGTATGTAGTCGGCGATGGTGTATATTCGGTAGCGGTGTATATTACGGTAGCGGTGTATATTCGGCGGCTGCGGAATTTCCTCCGGAAAGCAATCTCGGCGGCTACGGCTTCTGCGGCGATCCTTCTATTTCGTTTCTTCTTTGGGTCTTTGTCAGCGGCGGAATCTTTGAAGCTGGACCCAATTTCGAAGACAGAAGGTCTTACAGGAAGATCTGTACCCTCCACGGTAATAGGTTTACCATAATTCTGGATTTCTTTCCCCTTTGATTTGGCAGAAGTCGGGGTAGGTGCAGAAACAACTAAACCAGTGGGGGTAGTAAGAACAGTCCTCCTGCGGACGGCAGTACTCCTCCTAGTCGGGACCCTTTGCAGGGGAGGAAACTCTTGGGTCGACCTAAGGTTGAACTCGAGCGAGTGGCTCCTCGGCTTCGGATACCTTGTTCGTCGGTGCAAAGAGGAGACGTCGGTGACCTTGACGTTCGTGTTTTCAAATCCTCGTCCAAATCGGATGACCCCATTGTCGGGCGGCTCATCCTTATAGACGGCGAAGTCCGAGTCCGTTAGTGAAGGAGAAAATCGGCTTCGGGGCTTCCATTTCGCGGGGTAGATTCTGGTTGTCGATCCCGAGTTATGCTTCTTTTCTTTAGGACGAAAAGAAAGGAATTGAAAAGAGTCCGAACTCATCTTTGTTCATGTATTTATAATAAGGAGTCATTTGTTAGAAGAGTCACTTATTAGAGGGTTTGTTTATTTAGAACGGAATGTTCAAAAGGTGTAGAGAAGGTAAGGAATCTGATTCAGATTTGGAAAGGAAAAGAAAGTCTTAAACAAAACTTCTCGACTCGAAGGATCATTCCTAAACTAACACCTATTGGGGGTCCACCCCACCTCAAAAATGAGGTAAAAGGATCTCGGAACCTCTCTGTTTAGGGGTGTCTAAACAGTGGCTCCTAAATCCGAGAGAATGTTGGCTATACTCATTCAAGATAGAAATGAACATAGTATTCCAACGGAAAGAAGGGTAGTTTGATCCACTAAGGACATGGACGCACTACCGATTTTTGAAAGCAGAATTATTTGATTAAAATGGAGAGAGGAATCTTCCCCAGCGGAGTCGCCAGAAATTGTCGGCGAATTTTTTAATTTAATTTAAATAAATAATTTGAAAAGGTAGTATTTGATTTTAAAAATAATTTTTAAACTTGAAGGTTTTAAGATATGAATCAAACCGATCTCACATCCCATATAGTTTATACAAACGAGCACCACACCACAAGCTCGTGTATACTATCCCGAAGAATAGACACTACATCGCTTGATGGTGGGGCTCGATTAAATAAACTAGGAGATTTGTGACATCCGTTTGGTACGACGAACCAATTTTATAAGCCGACAAGTTCCCATGTTTAATATAAATGAATTAAGCGAGGTTTATATTACACGGGTTCTTTAGAATTCCCTATAAGGGCAAGCCCCTATAGTTAATTACATCTTAAGTGATGGGAATCACCTAAGAAAACTCTCGATAGTAATCGATAATTCTGCTCTCAAGATTTTCGAGGTTTAAGATTTCAAAGGATTGAAGTTTGGAATTCCAATAAGGAATGGATCAAATTTGGAACATTTTATTTTGGGAATCCAAAGGAAGAAAAGTAGGAGAAATCACGGATTCGAAGCGAACTTCGGTAATTTCCGACTATCCTATTGTTTGGCTTGAGTTTAGGAAAGTCCTAATATTTATTTAAATGTTTTGATTTTGCCAATTTTAATTAATTAGGACTTATATTTATATGATAGAATCATACGAAATAGCCTCGAAGATGTGAGGGTTTATGTCGTATCGGACGACTACCTCGGAATCCTAAAACCAGGTTAGGGCTTAATTTGCAATGCAAATGCTTAACAAAAGGGTTGAGGATTTATGTTGCACTAGGCAAACTACCTCGAAGTCCTATGGCTTTGTTATTTAATTCTAGGAAAGTTTTGCTGAAGTAATATTTCATTTAATGTTCTGTTTAGGAGTTGTGATAATCAAAGCTTTCAAGGGTAAATTAGTATTCAAATGATTTGTGATTTAGTTTAATTTCCATTAATGGGTTTAAATTTGGAATAGTGTTCAAGTTATTTTAGATTTATTTTGAATTCTTTATGTCTTTGGTGATATTATATTTAATTGACTTAATTTAATTTAGTTTAATTTAATTTAGTTTTAATTTAATTTAATTCGATATAGTTCAATTTAATTTGATTTGATGTTTAATTAATTTGATTTGATTTAATTTTAATTTAATTTAATTTAATTTAATTTAATTTAATTATTTAATTTAATTTATTTAATTTAATTTAATTATTTAATTTAATTTAATTATTTAATTTAATTTAATTTGGTTTAATTTAATTTAATTTGATTGTTTAATTCATTTTAATTTAATTTAATTTAATTTAATTTGATTGTTTAATTTAATCTAATTTAATTTAATTTAATTTAATTTGATTTAATTTAATTTAATTTTTAATTTTTATTGAAATTTTTTAAAAGAGTTTAATAATTAAGTCTTTTAATATTTTAAATTTGAGTTATCATTTTAATTAAGAATTGAATATTAATGAGATAATTAATTTAGGGATTTTTAAATTAAAGAATAAATTTCTTCCTAATAATATCCACTATTTTAATAATTCCAATTTTATTATTCTTCCAAATTTAATCAATTATTTAATTAAGGTTTAATCATTTTAAATTGCTTAATGGGTTTCTACCCTTTAATTATTTAAATTTCAATCATCCAAATCAGATTAGGATCAAATATTTTACTTGCTAATTTTTTATTAAACCTAAAGTTTTAATTAAGGATTAAAAATTTTAATTACCACTTTACCCTTTAAGCTTAATAATTTCATAACTCACTAAATTGAACTCAAATGAACTTGAAATTTTTATGTGACTTCACTCATATGTCAATAAAGACATGAGAGGAGAAAATGTGATTTTTCTGTATTTAATTTATTTATATAATTATTTTTGGTGAAAAATAGAGATTTCCAAGGGAAATTTAATAACATGACCAAGGGAAAGTTTCTGTCCTTAAGAAAATTAGGGGACATTCCTAATGAACAGAGAAGCACTTGGACCAATTTTGGTGATTTTTTGAATTATATTATTTTTATTATAATTATTTTAAGTTTTGGAGTGTTAATTAATTTAAAAATAAAATAAATGTTGAAAAATGAGTTTTATATTTTTCAAAAATTTCTCTGATATCAAGGAAACCAGAGAAGCAAATTTTGCAATTTTCTGATTTTTCTATGAATTATTATAATTATTTTAGTGAAAATGCTAGAAAATACATTTTTTAATTTTAAAAATATCCTAAAGCTTTAAAATTTAATATCTCACCAAATAGACCTAAGAAAAATATGGGGTTTATTCCTAAGTGATTAAAATTCAAAATGTGACATTTTGGTGAATTTCATTATTTTTGTGATTTTTATTATTTTTTAATTATTAAAAATATTAAAATATTATTAAAAATCAACTTTTTTAGAAAATTGAAATTTTAATTTTCTTAGGTTTCCCTGATATCAGAGAGGCTCCAAAACCAATTTGGTGAATTTTTGAAAGGTATTTTAAAAGTTATGAATTTTAGTTATGAATTTTTAAAGTTTAAAATGGCTTAGTGGCTTAATCAACCCAATTAGTGGGGCTAACCAAGTCCAATTGACCTCAAACTTTTATGATGGATTCCTCTAATCCTAAAGGTCAGTGGAGAATTCATTTCAAGTCAATTTGATGCATGGTTAACTCTAATTAATTAAAGACCTATTTTGGGTGTTTAAGCCAATTAAGGTTGCTTTAAATGAACTAAGTCAAAACCTATTTTTCCTAGGGTTCTCTGGTCATAAGCAACATCACCAAATTTTTCTAGAATTTATTTCACAACATGCTATTTATTGGAATTAAAATATTCAAAACAGTAACCTAAACTTGAAAAATCGATAACTTTTTATAGGGATGGCCTCTGACTTTGGAAAATTCAGGGAATGTTCCCAAATTCAGAGGCTTCAAAAGCCCTATGGTCTTATGCCATGGTGAATTGTATGCATGCATGGGGAATTAAAATAATGCAGAGAGTAAATAAATTATAAAAAATAAAATACTTGATGAAATTAAATGATTTCTTTTCCACATTATTCTCCTCTGTTCACTGAGCAAGAGGGTATTTTTATTTTATTTTTATGATTTTCCTACACAGAGATATGAATTTTTAAAGTTTAGGGAATTAAATAAATAAGAAAATACCCTAATTTCCTATTTATCCACGCGGCGCCAGCGCATCCTCGGCAGCTCCGAAAGGCCACGCGGCACGCTCCCATTCGACGCCGCCACTTGAGTCAGCAGCCCGGGCCCCGCGGTTCTCGCACCGTCTCCTGGTCCGACGCCATCTGAGCCGTTCATCTGCGCGTGTATTGAATGGACGGCATCCGTTCATCGTCCCCAAGTGTTCTCACCCGAGAGCCGTCCATACTAAATCCCTAAGATCTCACTCGATTCTCGATGGATTTTTATGTTCTTATACTCTATGGATTCGTCTTGAAGAGACGAACACATCTATATGGTTAACATGCATTGAAACTAAGGCATTTGAAATAGAGATTCTCCGAAGCTCGGGATGAAGAATTAGCTCATACCTTGGCTCGGAGAAGTGTGGCTTCAATCCGAGAGTTGTTGCACCTTCGATTGGATCCCGACAAGCTCCGGATGAAGTCTCCTGGTCCGGTGAATTGTCCGGATATGATTTCGACCAAGCCCGATCACAAAGCTTGGAGGCCGGAGCAACCGGGTGGCTCGGAGATGGGGCTTTTGCTGGTGGACACCTTCCCTCGGTCGCAGTGAAGGTGTAGAGCCAGACAATTTGAGAATTGGCTCACTGTGGAGAAGTGTCCTGGTTTTGGGTGGAATTTCAACTCTGAAATTGAGCTTACAGTGGAGAAATGGCAGGGGGATTTCACTGGGGATCAAGTGCTCTAAGGGTGGAGAAGGGTCTGGAACAATTTTGGCAGAGTTTTGGCAAGGTTTGTGCTTGGCTCTACTCATGGCCGAGAGAGGTGGAGTTTAAATAGGAGAGGGTGGAGGGCCTCCCAGGGGGAGTTGAGGCATGGGATCAGCTGCTCTGGTCATGGGAAGAACAGACCATGGTGGCCACTAGGCATGGGGCGGCTCAGCAAGTGAGAATTTCAATGTTGGCTCACATGTGAGCTTTCGGCCATGGTGTTTTCCGGCGGCCTGGTGGCCGCCGGCCTGTGCAATGGTCACCATCTTGGTCAGGTGGGTCAGGGCTGGGGTTTAGTGTAGGCAATTGGCAAATGCCATGTGTAAAGGCTTTGATTCAAAGTAGAATGGGGCATGGCTAAATTTGGACCTAAATGGGTCAACCCACCCATTTGGGCTAGGTGCACCACCCAAGACCTGGTTTAGGCTGAGGAGAAAGTGATTTGGATCAGCTTGATTAGTGGGGTCAAGTCACAATCCAAGTACAATTAGGCTTAAGCATGGTTTTGTGGAATCATGGATGTGGTTAATCACCTTTAGGAATTAAGGAAAGAGCCTCCTCCTTTTGCCCAAAATGGCATGGTGACATGTAAAGAGGCTCTCATGGCTTGCATATGGCTTGTGCATGGCTCCATGGCTCCATTTGGCTTGGAAAAAGGTTTGGTCAATTTCATAAAAAAGGATTTTAAGGATTTTGGATAATTTGGTGGAAATTTGGATGAAACTTGATTTGGAATAATTTGATGGTGAATTTAGGACTTAGGTAATGGATTTAATTAAGTGGATGACAAATGGAGATGTCATGTGGGCTTTTGGATGAATTTGGGCTTTTGAATTTAAAGGGAGTGGGCTTTTGATTTTAGGATGGGCATTTGGATAAAAATTTTGTGAAGAACTTAGTCAAATAAATGTCATAATTGGTTTAGGGATGTTCTATGAAGGGCTTGGAATCAATTTGATGTGATTTGGAGTTGAATTGGTTTGAATTTGGATTTATTTGGTAAGTGGGCCTATGTAGGTCCAAGTGGGCCAAGTTGGGCTAATGTTGGGCTAGAGTTGAAATTGATGTAAAATCAATGTTGAGAAATGTTCATGGGGGTGTTTCAAAGAGGTTTTGGCTTTGGTTGGGCTTTGATTTTGGGGTTTGGGCTCATTTGGGTTAGGTTTGGGTTTAGGTCAAAATTGGGCCTTTTGGTTTTGGGTTGAATTTGAGTGGGGTTTGGGTCTAAATTTTGGGCAAATCATGTTAGTGTTTTGTTTGTGGGAATGTTAAGGAAGATTTAGAAAAGATTTGGGGTTAATTGGAGTTGAATTGGGTGAGTTTGGGTTAGGTTTAGGTCATGGGTCCAAATTGGGCTTTAAGGCCAAAAGTGAGATTGGATTCAAATGTCAATCAAATTGGGCTTGGATTTGGTCTAGATTGGTGTTGGGATATTTATTTGAAGTTTAGAATTGAATTGGACCAAAATTGGGGTCAATTGGGTAGGTTTGGTTTGACATTGGGTTCACTTAGGGTTAAAATGGGTCAAATTGGGGGTTTTGACAAAAGTAGGGTAAATTGACAAAATTGGCCCATGGTGTAGTTGGACAAAATGAAATTGGGAATATTTGGGATTTTCTGGAATTTTCTGGGAATTTTCTGAATTTTTGGATTTTTAGGCCAAGAGGGGTATTTTGGGTATTTGGAGGGTATTGGGAGGTTTTCTTGGAATTTTTGGTATTTTTGGGTATGGATGATCAATTTAAGTGATGTGGAGATGTTTGGTAATGATTTTGGAGAATTTTGGGTGATTTGGAAATCTTTGAGAAACTTGGGTAATTTCAAGGGTTTTGGGTAGGTTTAGTAGGTGTAGGGTCCCGGGGGTCAAAAATTGAAAATTTGGGAAATTGAAGATTGGGTGAATTTGGGTGGAAAGAAGTCATTTTGGTTGAGCCATGAAGCTATATCAAGCCCATATGAGCCATGAAAGGACTCATTTGAGGCATTCACTATGTTGTTCCTAACCTCTTAGCCAAGGGCTTAGGGGTTAAGGACCATCCATGTGAATCACCTACATGAGTCAGGAGGTCAAGTTGGGCATGGGTGTGGTTTTATGAGGTATGTGGAAGTGTAGTGTGTAGGTGTAGTGTATAAGTCAGCCCCTTCACCAGACCAGGCCACCCAGGGCAGTCCTAAGGCCAAAGAGTCCTATAGGAACTCATCCTTTAAACTTCCACATTTGATTTCAACCCTCTAGGTGATTAGGGGTCTACAGTCAAGTTTGTGGAGTTTGCAGGGAGTTAAGAAGTGGTTTGAATTTCTAAAAGGTGGGTCCCAATTCTAGTCCTCTAAGATAGT
>JAKZJZ010001320.1:0-28975 GCA_022702705.1 Papilionanthe hookeriana x Papilionanthe teres
TGAAATTACTTGATTTCTTTTCCACATTATTCTCCTCTATTCACTGAGCAAGAGGGTATTTTTATTTTATTTTTAGGATTTTTCCACACAAAGTTATGAATTTTGAAGTTCTGGTAATTAAAGAAATAGAAAAATAGCCTATTTTCCTACTTATCCACGCGGCGCTGACTCAAACTCGGCATCTCCGAAGCTCCATGCGTCGTCTCCTGATTAGGTGCCGCCATCTGACTCAGCCGTCCCAGGACCCACTTTTCACGTAACATCTTCTGGTCTGACGCGATCCGAGCCGTCCATCCGATACATGCGCGATCCAACGGCTCCGAGTCATCGTCTATGACTGGTGTGAACCCGTGATTGTAGACCTTCTAACCCTAATTTCTCACTCGATTCTCAACGGATTTATGTGTTCTTAAGCTCTATGGATTCGTCTTGAAGAGACGAACACATCCATACGGTAAACATGCATTGAAATTAACTCATAGATGGAGAATCTCTGTAAGCTCGAGAAGAAGAGTGAGTCCATACCTTTGCTCAGAGAAGTGAAGCTTCAATCTAAGGGTTGTGTCACGTTCGATTGGGTCCAGGCAAGCTCCAGATGAAGTCCCTCGGCCCGGTGAATCGCCTAGGTACAAAAGTGACCACGCTCGATCACAAAGCTTCGGAGGCCGGAAGCAATGGCCGGCATGGTGAGGGGGCTTTTGTTAGGAAACTTCTCCTCTCGGTCCTGGGAAGGTGTAGAGTCAATCAATTTGACGATTGACTCACCGTGGTGAAGTGTCCCGGTTTTAGGCTTGGATTTCAACTCCGAAATCGAGCTCGCAGAGAGGAAATGGCGGTGGGGATTTCGATGGGGATCAAGTTCTCTATGTGTAGAGAGTGGTCCGGGATTTTTCCGTAGAGTTTCGCAAGGTTTGGTTCAAGCACCTCTCTTGGCCGAGAGGAGGGGGTGTTTAAATAGGAGAGGCCGGAGGGCCTCCCGTGGGGGTTTAAGGGTTGAGATCAGCTGCTCTGGTGAGGATAAGAACAGCTCCAATGGCCATTTGGAGTGAGGCAGCTCAGCAAGGTGGAATTCCAAAATTTGGCTCCTCCCAAGTGTTGACCTCATTTTTGATGAGGTCTTCCCTTCTTCTTTTTAGTGCTTAGGATCTAGCCTTAGGCTTTTCCTTTGACTATCTTAGAGGACTAGAATTGGGACCCACATTTTAGAAATTTAAACCACTTCTAAACTCCCCGCAAACTCCACAAACTTGACTATAGACCCCTAATCACCTAGAGGGTTGAAATCAAATGTGGAAGTTTAAAGGATGAGTTCCTATAGGACTCTTTGGCCTTAGGATCGCCCGGTGGCCTGGTCTGGTGAAGGGGCTGACTTACACATACACTTACATACACACTACACTTACACACTACATTTCCACACACTTCCTAAAACCACACCCATACCCAAATTAACCTCCTGACTCATGTAGGTGATTCACATGGATAGTCCTTAACCCCTAAGCCCTTGGCAAAGAGGGTTAGGAACAACATAGTGAATGCCTCAAATGAGTCCTTTCATGGCTCATATGGGCTTGAAATGGCTTCATGGCTCAACCAAAATGATTTCTTGCCACCTAGATTCACCCAATCTTCAATTTCCCAAATTTTCAATTTTTGACCCCCGGGACCCTACACCTACTAAACCTACCCAAAACCCTTGAAATTACCCAAATTTTTGCAAAATTTCCAAATTACCCAAAATTTTCCAAAATCAATCCCAAACATCTCCACATCACTCAAATTGATCATCCATACCCAAAAATACCAAAGATTCCAAAAATACCTCCCAATACCCTCCAAATACCCAAAATACCCTTCTTGACCTAAAAATCCAAAAATTCAGAAAATTCCCAAAAAAATTCCAGAAAATCCTAAATATTCCCAATTTCATTTTGTCCAACTACACCATGGGCCAATTTTGTCAATTTACCCTACTTTTGTCAAAACCCCCAAATTGACCCATTTTAACCCAAAGTGAACCCAATGTCAAACCAAACATACCCAATTGACCCCAATTTTGGTCCAATTAAATTCTAAACTTCAATTCAACATCCCCAATACCAATCTAGACCAAATCCAAGTCCAATTTGGTTGACATTTGGATCCAATTCCACTTTTGGCCTTAAAGCCCAATTTGGACCCATGACCCAAACCTAACTCAAACTCACCCAATTCAACTCCAATTAACCCCAAACCTTTTCTAAATCCTCCTTAACATCCCCACAAACAAAACCCTAGCATGATTTGCCCAAAATTTGAACCCAAACCCCACTCAAACTCAACCCAAAGCTAAAAGGCCCATTTTTGACCTAAACCCAAACCTAACCCAAATGAACCCAAACCCCAAAATCAAAACCCAACCAAAGTCAAAACTCCTTTGAAACACTCCCATAAACATTTCTCAACATTAATTTTACATCAATTTCAATCCTAGCCCAACATTGGCCCAACTTGGCCCACTTGGACCTATATTGGCCCATTCACCAAAAGAATTCAAATCCAACCCAATTCAAGCCCAAACTACCCCAAATTTGCTTCAAGTCACTCATGACACATCCATGAGCTAAACCCAACAATTATTTGGCCCAACCTCTTTACAAAATTTCATCCCAAAATCCATTTTAAAATTCAAAAGCCCACTTTCCTAATCCATCTTAAAAGCCCATCTAAAACCCTTTCAAAAAGCCCAAAATCCACCCTAAAGCCCACTCGACATCTCCATTTACCATTCACTTAATTAAAGCCATCACCTAAGTCCTAAATTCATCATCAAATAATTCCAAATCAAGCCTCATGCCAAATCACCCCTAAATACCAAAATTTTCCTTAAATCCATTTCCATGAAATTGACTTCACTTTTCCCAAGCCAAATGGAGCCATGCACAAGCCATATGCAAGCCATGAGAGCCTCTTTACATGTCACCATGCCATTTTGGGCAAAAGGAGGAGGCTCTTTCCTTAATTCCTAAAGGTGATTAACCACTTCCATGACTCCACTAAACCATGCTTAAGCCTAATCGTACTTGGATCGTGACTTGACCCCACTAATCAAGCCGATCTAAATCACTTTCTCCTCAGCCTAAACCAGGCCTTGGGTGGTGCACCTAGCCCAAATGGGTGGGTTGACCCATTTAGGTCCAAATCTAGCCATGCCCCATTCAACTTTGGATCAAAGCCTTTACACATGTCCATGGCCAATTGATTGCACAAACCTCCAGCCCTGACCCACCTGACCTTGAGGGTGACCCATGCCTGGCCGGCCGGCCACCAGGCCACCGGAAAACACCATGGCCGAGAGCTCACATGTGAGCCAACATTGAAATTCTCACTTGCTGAGCTGCCCCATCCCCAGTGGCTACCATGGCTGATCTTCTCCTCACCAGAGCAGCTGATCCCAAGCCCTAACTCCCCCTGGGAGGCCCCCCAGCCAGCTCTATTTAAACTCCACCCCTCTCGGCCATGAGAGGGAGAGAAGCACAAACCTTGCCAAAACTCTGCCAAAATTGTTCCAGACCCTTCTCCATCCTTAGAGCACTTGATCCCCAGTGAAATCCCCCTGCCATTTCTCCTCCGTAAGCTCAATTTCGTAGTCGAAATTCCACCCAAAACCGTGACACTTCTCCACAATGAGCCAATTCCTAAATTGATTGGCTCTACACCTTCACTCGCACCAAGAGAAGGTGTCCACCATCAAAAGCCCCATCTCCAGTGCCACCCAAGTTGCTCCAGCCTCCAAGCTTTGTGATCGGGCTTGGTCGAAATCATATCCGGACAATTCCCTAGCACCAGGAGACTTCATCCGGAGCTTGCCGGGACCCAATCGAAGGTGCAACAACTCTCAGATTGAAGCCACACTTCTCTGAGCCAAGGTATGAGCTAACTCTTCATCCCGAGCTTCTGGAGATTCTCCATTTCAAATGCCTTAGTTTCAATGCATGTTAACCGTATAGATGTGTTTGTCTCTTCAAGACGAATCCATAGAGTATAAGAACGTAAAAATCCATTGAGAATCGAGTGAGATCTTAGTGGATTTAGTGTGGACGGCTCTCGGGCGAGAACACTTGGGGACGATGAACGGATGCCGTCCATTCAATACACGCGCGGACGGACGGCTCGGATGGCGTCGGACCGGAGAGACGGTACGAGAACCGCGGGGCCCGGCCGCCGACTCGGGTGGCGGCGTCGAATGGGAGTGCGCCGCGTGGTCTTTCGGAGTCGCTCGAGGATGCGCCGGCGCCGCGTGGATAAATAGAAAAATAGGGTATTTTCCGATTTATTCAATTCCCTAAACTTCAAAATTCATATCTCTCGTGTAGAAAAATCAGAAAAATAAAATAAAAATACCCTCTTGCTCAGTGAAGAGAGGAGAATAATGTGGAAAAGAAATCACTTAATTTCATCAAATATTTTATTTTTTATAATTTATTTACTCTCTCGCATTGTTTTAATTCTCCATGCATGCATACAATTCACCATGGCATGAGACCATAGTGGCTTTTGAAGCCTCTGAATTTGGGAACATTCCCTGAATTTTCCAAAGTCAGAGGCCATCCCTATGAAGAGTTCTTGATTTTTCAAGTTCAGGTCACTATTTTGAATATTTTAATTCCAATAAATAGCATGTTGTGAAATAAATTCTAGGAAAGTTTGGTGATGTTCCTTATGACCAGAGAACCCTAGGAAAAATAGATTTTGGCTTAGTTCATTCAAAACAACCCTAATCGGCTTAAACACCCAAAATAGGTCTTTAATTAATTAGAGTTAACCAGGCATCAAATTGACTTGAAATCAATTCTCCACTGACCTTTAGGATCAGAGGAATCCACCATAAAAATTTGAGGTCAATTGGACTTGGTTAGCCCCACTAATTGGGTTGATTAAGTCACTTAGCCATTTTAAACTTTAAAAATTCATAACTTTTAAAATACTTTTCAAAAATTCATCAAATTGGTTTTGGAGCCTCTCTGATATCAGGGGAACCTAAGAAAATTAAAATTTCAATTTTCTAAAAAAGTTGATTTTTAATAATATTTTAATATTTTTAATAATTAAAAAAATAATAAAAATCACAAAAATAATAAAATGCACCAAAATGTCACATTTTGAATTTTAATCACTCAGGAACAAATCCCACATTTTTCTTAGGTCTATTTAGTGAGATATTGAATTTTAAAGCCCTAGGGTAATTTTAAAATTAAAAAAAATGTATTTTCTAGCATTTTCACTAAAATAATTATAATAAATCATAGAAAAATCAAAAAATTGCAAAAATTGCTTCTCTGGTTTCCTTGATATCAAAGAGATTTTTGAAAAATATAAAATCCATTTTTCAACATTTATTTTATTTTTAAATTAATTAACACTCCAAAACTCAAAATAATTATAATAAAAATAATATAATTCAAAAAATCACCAAAATTGATCCAAGTGCTTCTCTAGTCATCAGGAATGTCCCCTAATTTTCTTAAGGACAGAAACTTTCTTTTGGTCATGTTATCAAATTTTCCTTGAAAATCTCTATTTTCCACCAAAAATAATTATATAAATAAATTAAATACAGAAAAATCACATTTTCTCCTCTCATGTCTTTATTGACATATGAGTGAAGTCACATAAAAATTTCAAGTTCATTTGAGTTCAATTTAGTGAGTTATGAAATTATTAAGCTTAAGGAGTAAAATGGTAATTAAACTTTTAACCCTTAATTAAAACTTTAGGTTTAATAAAAAATCAACAAGTAAAATATTTGATCTTAATCTGATTTGGATGATTGAAATTTAAATAATTAAAGGGTAGAAACCCATTAAACAATTTTAAAATGATTAAACTTTAATTAAATAATAGATTAAATTTGGAAGAATAATAAATTGGAATTATTAAAATAAGGGATATTTATTAGGAAGAGATTTATTCTTTAATTTAAAAATCCCTAAACTAATTATATCATTAATACTTAACTCTTAATTAAAATGATAACTCAAATTTAAAATATTAAAAGACTTAATTAAATTATTAAACTCTTTTAAAATTTCAATTAAAATTAAAAATAAAGTAAATTAAAATTAAATTAAAATTAAATTAAATTAAACTAAATTAAATTAAATTAAAATTAGATTAAATTAAACTAAATTAAATTAAATTAAATAATTAAATTAAATTAAAATTAAAATAAATTAAATTAAATAAAATAATTAAACAAATTAAATTAAATCAAATTAAATTAAATTAAACAAATTAAATTAAATTAAATTAAATTAAATTAAATCAAATTAAATCAAATTAAATCAAATTAAATCAAATTAAATCAAATTAAATTAAATTGAATTAAATTAGATTAAATTAAATAAATAATTAAATTAAATTAAATTAAATTAAATCAAATCAAATTAATTAAACATCAAATCAAATTAAATCAAACTCAATTGAATTAAAATAAATTAAAACTCAATTAAATTAAGTTGAATTAAATATAATATCACCTAAAACAGAAAGAAACTAAATATAAAGCAACTTGAACACTATTCCAAATTTAAACTCTTTAACTTAAACCAAATCATTTGAATACTAATTTACCCTTGAAAGCTTTAGTTATTATAACTCCTAAATAAAACATTAAATGAAGTGTTACTTCACTCATAGGATATTCAAATGTCCTAGTTCACTCGAGCAAGTTAACAAAACTTGAAAACCTCTGGACGATCGATTCATTTATATAATTAAATTCATTCGGACTTAAAACAATCCTAGAAATATTGAAAAGATGTTTAAGATTCTTCTTAAGCACTTCCTCAATATGATAGGATATTTATAAGAACAATTGGATTTAATTGTTCTTTGATGAAGAAAATCGTCTTCAAACAAAAACACAAAGAACTTAGACGTCATAGGAAATGACTAGCTATAGGATTAGGAACTTGGTAGAAAACCATAACCCTTACCTTAGCTTTACCTAGGAACTTGCTTAAATATTCTAATTGTGTTTTAAGTGTAGCTTGGAATGACGGGAAGACCCTCCAGGTACGCTTTTATTTTATTGCAATTTACTTTCTTGCAATTTACTTTCTTGCAACTTGCTTTTTTTTGCAATTTACTTTATTGCAAATGCACTTTACTTTTATTGCATGATAAAATAACTGTTGCATGAAAACCTACACCTTTAGGATAGTCCCTAAAACTGAAACCAAAACTAAGCTAAAAGTCATCGCAAGATAAAATTCACCGCCACAACATTTCAAAATATAAAACAACTCAAAATTTAATCACAAACATAACACAAAACTACAATTACAACTAAATTAAAACGTCCTGTTGGATGATCGGGAATACCTCGGATGATGTAACCTACGTGTTGCTAACGGGATTTCCCACGTGCCTAAATGAAAGTGTGGAACTCATTCAATTGTGTTTAGCAAATTCATCTGGACTAAGTGAATCCGATTAAAATAATGATGCCGGAAGGATGGAACCGTGGGATCTTAACCGGTGTCGTTATAATCAACTTTAAGATTTGTTTTAATCAAAATACAAAAACACTTAGAAATTAAGACTTCTTTAAACCAAAACACTTTTTTCATCCCCTGATTTATGATTTCTAAAACTAAACCTCTGCAACAACAAGGAGCTTGGAGCATGGTGGGCAGCGACGGCCATCGTCGTCACAGAAACTTGAACCTACTTCACAGAAACCTTCTTAGAATTAAACAACAAAGCCATAGGACTTCGAGGTAGCTTGCCTAGTGCAACATAAATCCTCAACTCTTCGTTAGGCATTTGCATTGCAAATTAAGCCCTAACCGGTCTTAGGATTCCGAGGTAGTCGTCCGATACGACAATAAACCCTCACATCTTCTAGTGCTATTTGTTTGATTTTATCATACAAATATAAGCCCTAATTAATTAAAATTGGCAAGATCAAAACATTTAAATAAGTATTAGGACTTTCCTAAACTCAAGCCAAACGATAGGATAGTCGGGAAATTACCGAAGTTCACTTCGAATCTGTGATTTCTCCTACTTTTCTTCCTTTGGATTCCCAAAACAAAATGTTCAAAATTTGATCCATTCTCTATTGAAATTCCAAAATTCAATCTTTGAAAACCTTAAACTTTGAAATTCTTGAGAGCGGAATTATTGATTATTATCGAGAGTTTTCTTAGGTGATTCCCATCACTTAAGATGTAATTAACTATAGTGGCTTGCCCTTATAGGGAATTTTAAAGAACCTGAGTAATATAAACCCTGTTTAATATTTTCATATTAAGCAGGGGAATTTGTCGGCTTATAAAATTGGTTCGCAGACCAAACGGATGTCACAAATCTCCTAGTTTATTTGATCGAGCCCCACCATCAAGCAGTGTGTCTATCCTTAGGGATAGATACACGGCTTGTGGTGCGATGCTCGTTTATATAAACTATTTGGGATGTGAGATCGGTTTAATCTCATATTTTAAAATCTTCAGATATAAAATTATTTTTAAAATCAAATACTACTTTTTCAAATTATTTATTTAAACTAAATTTAAAATTCGCCGACAACTTCTGTTAGGTGACCCCTTTTCAAAATATCACACAACCTAAAAATAGTGCCGACAACTTCGGCGACTCGCTGTGGGACAATTCCTCTCTCCATTATAATCAAATAATTCTCGTTTCAAAAATCGAAGTGTATCCATGTCCCTCGTGGATCAAACTACCCTTCTTTCCGTTGGAATACTATGTTCATTTCTATCTCGAATGAGTATAGCCAACATTCTCTCGGATTTAGGAGCCACCGTTGTAGACACCCCTAAACGCAGAGGTTCCGAGATCCTTTTACCTCATTTCGAGGTGGGGTGGACCCCGATAGGTGTTAGTTTAGGAGTGATCCTTCGAGTCGGGAAGTCTTGCTTAAGACTTTCTTTTCCTTTCCGAATCGGATTCCTTACCTTCTCTACACCTTTCGAACATTTCGTTCTAAATAAACAAACCCTCTAATAAGTGATTCTTTTAACAAATGATTCTTTCTTATAAATACATGAACAAAGAATGAGTTCGGACTCTTTTAATTCCTTTCTTTTCGTCCTAAAGAAAAGAAGCATAACTCGGGACCGACAACCGAATCTACCTTGCGTAAATGGAAGCCCCAAAACCGATTTTCTCCTTCACCAACGGATCGGACTTCGCCGTCTATAAGGATGAGCCGCCCGACAATGGGGTCATCCGATTCGGGACAGGATTTGAAAACATGAACGTCAAGGTCACCGACGTCTCCCTCTTTGCACCGACGAACAAGGTATCCGAAGCCGAGGAGCCACCGCTCGAGTTCAACCTTAGGTCGACCCAAGAGTTTCCTCCCCGCAAAGGGTCCCGACTAGGAGGAGTACCGCTCGTCCGCAGGAGGACCGTTCTCACTACCCCCACCGGTCTAGTTGTTTCGCACCTACCCCGACTCTCGCCAAATCAAAGGGGAAAGAAATCCGTAACTATGGTAAACTCCGTTACCGTGGAGGGTACGGATCTTCCCGTAAGACCTTCTCGTCTTCGAAATCGGGTCCAAGCTTCAAAGATTCCGTCGCCGACAAAGACCTAAAGAAGAAACGAAATAGAAGGATCGCCAGAGAAGCCGTAGCCGCCGAGATTGCCTTCCCGGAGGAAATTCCGTAACCGCCGTAATATACACCGCTACCGTAATATACACCACCGCCTCGACTACATACCACTTTTGGGAGGAAGCGAGTTCCATCCCCTCTCCGCCGCAGAGGATGATGAGAATGTTCGTAAGATTGCTGCCACATTACCACAGCCCGCATACTACAACGATAGCCGCAAGAAAAGAACTAGAACTACGCCGTTTGCTCGACCGCAAACTTTGGTAGAAAAGCTAGCAAGGAAGGAAAACCGCCCCGTGTCGAAATTCTACGAAGGATAGGGCGGGTGCCGCCAAATCCCGTCTTGGGCCCCGAGTAGAACCCGCCGTCATGACGGAAAAGCCAAGCAAGAGGATGAAGGCTAGCCCGCCCGTCGTAGTCTCGTGATTACAGACTAGGGAGGATATCACCTTCCAAAGCATTCGGCCGAACGGACCATCCGGTCCTAGACCTTCCGCCGCTAGAAGGATGGTGAGGCGTCCCACTACGGGGCGCTTGAGACCGAAACAAGAGCTCCGAGAGAGAAAGTCTCGCCAGGAGGCCGGAATCGAAGAAAGTGCTACCGCGATAAAGGGGACTCGTGAAAGGGGACCCGGCAACCATCGCATGACAACCGCAAAGACACACAGAAAGCTCCGCTAGAACATGCCATGGAAAAGTTGAGAACCGACATCCGACGGTTGGCAAAAGAAAGAGAAGAAAAGTTCGGAGATGAGATCGATTCATCGGAATTCATGGACGACGAATATGCAGAAATCAACATGGTTGAGACACGAGCTTCATCAGCTTCACAAGGTGCTCCTGCAGCCGCAGAAAGAGAGGAGCCAAAACTGATGAAGAGACAGCTTCAGGAAAAGGGCGACACGATCGCTCAAATGGCAAAGAGGATGGAAGAGATGGCCGTAGCTCTGGCCACTCTCCAGAGTCAAGTACAACCACATAGAGAAACACCCCCAGAAGTCATTCACATCGTAGACGGAGGAAAGGAGATTACATCCGTCAATGGGGATGACCAGCTGAAAAAGGACACAGCACAAAGTATGATCCCTGTAAAGGATATCAAGAACTTGGTAGAGCAAAGAAGTGCGAGAAGCCTTAGCACAATCGAAGAACGGGACATCCATTCGGACGGGTAGACCTTACCCGGAAGAATTCGACGCCGTCCAATACCCGAAAGGCTTCGTACCACCTCTCGTTCAAGACTTTCGACGGAACCGGGAACCCCCGACAAGATGTTGCACACTTTCGTGCCGCTTGTTGCAATGCCGGCGGGAGCGATGCGTTACTCTTCGACCGGTATGCGGAATTACCCAACGGCTTCGTGAAGACATTCTCGCAGCTAGAGAGCCTCTTCATTAAGCGATTTGTCGGAGCTCAAGCACCACATCACTATAGGTGATTTAGTGGTAGAAAAACAAAGGCCGAATGAAACTCTAGTGGATTACATACTTCGATGGAGAAATTTAAGCATGAAGTGTGAACCACAACCGCAAGAACAACATGCAATCGGCATCTTGCTTAAAAGCATTCACGGTCCGATAAGCACTTCTCCTCAAGGGATTCACTATTAAGACTTTTGAGAAGTTGTTAAGCAAGGCAGGAAGCTTGCAAGAAGAGGCGAAGCAATTAAGTTTTGCCGACAAGACGGACAAGCGTAAGCCGGTGAAGACCTTCGAAAAGAAATCCGGGTCGTTGCAAAGCAATTGACAAAGGCAAACAACCGATGCAAATACCACCGTAACGGCCGCAAGCAACCACAACGAGATTACCAAGCAACCCCGATCCAGCCTATCAGTCGTCTCCGCAAGATGAACAACCGTCTCGTCCGCAACGTACATCGAGGGAGCTTCGAGCGAGAGAATATCCGTTCAAAAATGAAGCAAGACCGAAGATGTTCCGCAGCTTAGTGAAAACTCCGCATTTCCACCGCCGCAGCCCAAAAGACCGCAGGAAGTCAACAAGAAAGGTGATCCCAACTTTCGCCCCTACCATCGGATGCTCGGGCACAAGATAGAAGATTGTATTACCTTTAAAAGTTGGCTCAACGACAACCTTCGTAAAGGAAATATAACAATCCCGAAGGAGTACATGAAGGAACCCCGTAAAGGAGGTTCCGTCAATGTTATCTCAACCGATCTCGTCATCCCGATAGATCCCTATGCAACCGACGATGGATGGACTACCGCCTCGACGAGGTCTTCGAAGAAGATTTTAGACAACATCCGAACCGCTTCGGTGCGAGCTTCAATTCGTAGTTCGAGACCCGTTAAGCCGGTACTATCACTTGCGATGAAGAACCACCTCGACGAGAGACGATCGAAGAAAAGAAGAAAATTGACGAAGAAGAGGGGACCGAGATTCCTAAGGCTAGACTAGGGGCCGCTTATCCTAGGATAGTTGTTTCCGATTCGGAGAGAAATCCCTCGAACCTCCGATTTTGTATGATTATCCGCTCACTTCGGTGGGATCATATAATGATAAGGGTGATGGAGTTGGCTACGTTTTGATCGTTTCTAACGATTACGTAACTAGCGACAATCCGGCGTCGATTTCGATACCAACAACAATTCTCAAATCATACACGATCTCGACGAGCAAAATAACGAAGAAGACATCCATCAAGGAGGCTACGAGAGTTCAACAAGCAACGGATCTATCTCGCGAGTTTCGAGGAGCTCCGCTACGATAGAGTTAGAGCCTTCGGATTTTGAAGATAATCCGGAAGAGCCCGTCATTCCGATTCAGGAGGAGACACCGACAAGTTCAACACTAGATTCGAAGAAATTACGAAGTCAACTTGAGAAGTGGAAAAGTTCTACCTCCGAGAATGGGTCCAAAAGACAAAGGAAAGCGTGTGGTTGTTCAAGAAGAACCAACCCCAGCAGAAGAAATACCCATTCGAGAAGAAGCCGAGACGCATGAGAACAAAGTGGACTACAACGTGCTAGCCCATCTTAGGAAACTACCGGCCAAACCGAGCATTTACGATGCTCTCATCTTATCAAAGGAGATGAGAGAAGCTCGATCAAGGCCTTACTCGAGCCGAAATTTTCTTAGCTCAAATGGCCGGAGATTCCTTAGATGAGGTTTGCTCGTTAAAGGAACAACGAGGTGTTACCTTCACGGACAATGACCTACTACTTGGGACATGCAGATCACAACCGACCGTTGTACATTTCAGCTTACAATCGGGAAGTTTACGCTCTCCGGAGTATTGGTGGATCCAGGAGCATCAATCAATATAATGAGTCTTCGAACACTAGCATACTTGGAAATCGATGCTCGCGAGCTCGAGGCCGACAAAATGTTATTAAGAGGATTCAACCGTAAAGGAGAAAGAGCCCTCGGGTCAATAACGCTACCGATGAAGACCGGTGATTTAGCAAAGACAACCGCAAAATTTCATATAATCGATTCGAAACGTCGTTCAACGCTCTACTCGGGCCGACCATGGATACATGAAAACAAAATGGTACCATCATCTCTCGCATCGTTGCATCAAGTATTACGATGGAGGGGAACAAAGGCATCAAAGGCGACTTACAACCATTCTCCGTACATGAGATTGGAATCCATGAAGATGCAACTTATTATGCACCGCCAAAGAAAACGATCTTCTCCAGAGATACCGTAACAAATGAAGCAAAGAAAGTTCGAGACAACGAAGAACCTGAAGTTCTAGTCCAACAGTCACTCACCACTCCCTTCCGGCGAGATGGTGAAGGTTTCTCCACAACTCGCATCCGAGGTCGAGGCCGGGGACGAGGCCGTGGTAGAGACGTTAGGACAGTTGGACAGAGAAAACCAACCATCAATGTTGATTGGGAAGATAGTTCTGAAGAAGAAAAAGAAATCAAGCAAGAAGCAACAACAATAAGTCGAAAGAAGCCGCAATACAAGATCTCCCTCGAAGATGAAAAGAACGAAGAATACAAATCAATGTACGAGAAGATTAACCACTACGTACATACTATGACCCTAACTCCGATCCATTCTAATAAGATCGAGGGTATGGAGGTCAAAGAGGTACGTAGTGACGGTGCAAAGCCGATCAAATTCTACCGCGGTGCTTCTTCCTCCAAAACTGAAAATAATGTACAATTCGAAGATGTCACTTCATCAGAATTAATGGAATTACCTTTTGAGTGGTAATCTTCCTGTGTTCAAAATTTAATTCAGCATGGTTTCTTACCTCGACAATGGACAAAAGGTCAATCTCAACATTTTGAAAAGTTATGGAATAACTCCGGTTGTCCTCCCAATTCAAAGTATGGACTCGGATTCGGCACAGTAGGGTCAGTTGACGATACTGAATTTTGCTTGGTTGTCACTTGCGAACCTAAGGAAAATTGCATGGAAACTACAGACGAACTCGAAGATTTACAAATTGGAGACGCTCCACCAGAATTCGAAGAAGAAATTAAATCCACAATAGATGAGTTAATGGAAGTTAACTTAGGTACTAGCGAAGAGCCTAGACCTACCTTTGTTAGCTCCTTACTCAACAAAGAAGACTCCAAAGAAATAATCAAATTGTTAATGGAATTTAAGGACTGTTTTGCTTGGAACTATGATGAGATGCCAGGATTAGCCCTAGAGGTTGCAGTCCATAAGCTAGGAGTGGATCCTACTTCGTCCCGACCGGACAAGGTCCCGGAAGAATGCGTCTAGAAATCGAACAACAAGTCATAGCCGAAGTTAAAAAGCTAATAGACGCTAAATTTGTCCGTGAAGAACAATACCCAACTCGGCTAGCCAATGTAGTGCCAATCGAAAGAAGAATGGTCGATCGAATTTGTGTGGACTTCGGAGATTTAAACAAGGCATGTCCGAAAGATGAATTCCCTCTACCAATTCCAGAATCGATGATCGACATTGCTTCGACACATGAAATATTCTCGTTCATGGATGGATCTTCGGATACAACCGTATAAAAATGGCTCCGTAAGATGAAAAGCTTACAAGCATTCAAAACGCCGATCGGAGTATTTTGCTACACAATGGATGCCATTCGGACTGAAGAACGCAGGAGCAACCTACCAAAGAGCAATGACAAGAGTTTTTGATGATCTCATCCACAATCAAGTCGAATGCTACGTGGACGATGTCGTCATCAAAAGCAAAGTAAAGGAAAACCACCTGTATGATTTGAGAATTGTTTTCGAACGATTAAGACAATTTAACCTTAAGATGAATCCCTTAAAATGAGCCTTCGGCGTCACCTCCAGAAATTCTTAGGATTCGTTGTCCGACATCGTGGAATTGAAATCGATCCGGAGAAGATTAAAGCTATCTTAGAAATGCCGCCTCCCAAAACCTTAAAACAATTACGATCTTTTCAAGGGAAGCCGGCATATCTTCGACGCTTTATCTCAAACCCGTCAGTAGGTGTCAGCCTTTCTCAGCACTAGTTAAAAAGGACGCCAAATTTATTTGGGAAGAGAAATGTCGTAAGGCCTTCGAAGACATTAAATAATATTTAATGACACCTCCTATCTTAGCAGCCCCGGCCTCGTGTAGATCGCTGATACTTTACACCGCGGCTTTAGACGACTCTCTCGAGCCCCGTTAGCCTGTGTCAATGATGAGGGTAAAGAAAATGCTCTTTACTACTTAAGCCGTCGTTTACTTCCGACGGAAGTAAGATATCCCGCAATCGAAAAGCATTGTTTGGCCCCGATCTTCGCCGCTCAAAAGCTCGTGCACTACATGCTTTCTCATAAGGTTAACTTGATTTCGAAGTTTAATCCATTGCAATACTCGATGACTCGTCCAACACTTTCCTGCGGACTTGCCGGATGGTCAATGATATTATCGCAATTCGATATAACTTTCGTGCCTCCGCGTGCCGTAAAGGGACAAGTCTTAGCAGACTTCCTCGCAAAGACACCCTTTCGCTCGCAGAATTTCCTCTCAATGATGATTTGCCGGATGAACAAATAATGAACCTAGAAGGCCTCGATGATCGACGTTGGGAATTATATTTCGACGGAGCATCTTCAAGACACAAAGACGAAGAATCGCAAGTGATAGTGCCCGGTAAGGCATGAATCGGGCTAATCTTTATGACACCGGAGCGGGGATGTTAAGATACTCCTACCACTGACGTAACCGTGTACAAACAACGAGCGAATACGAAGCCCTCATAACGGGATTGGAATTAACTATTCAAATGGGATAACGGACATCAACATCTACGGGGATTCACAAGCTAATCATTCAACAGATTGCGGACAATACGAATTTTTAAACCAAGACTCGAATAATACTTCCAAGATGCCATACAGATTGTTGGAATGCATTCCAAATGTGACAATTTACAAGATTCCTGTAAAAGAAAATGCTTTAGCAGATGCTTTAGCCCGTCTCGCAAAAGAGTTTGCCTGTTTGCAAGATGAATCGTGGAAGTGTCAGCTCACGGACGTCGTGTCCTATCACAAATTACATGACATGATACACAAATCGAAGAAGAAAAAGAATCGACATGAAGCAGTGATGTAAAACACGAAGATCGACGACAACCATTGATGACTACCCGCAAACAGAAAGCTACCGGACGATAGGTCGCTAGCCCACCGGATCAAGAAAAGAACTCTGTCCTACGCATTAATAAACAACACATTTTACGAAGGTCTTTTGATCAAATGCGGCTAAGGTGCCTAAGCGGGTCCGAGGCCCGTGAAATTGTTAAAGAAGTGCATTCGAGACTCCGTGGCGCTCACTCGACCGGGTCCGAAGATGAAAATGAAAATTAAGAGACTAGGGTACTACCGGCCCTCGATGATGACCGACCGCATGAAAATCGCCAAGAGCCGTCACCAATGCCAAGTGCACGGAGTGGTTCTACACCAACCTCCAAATGTGCTACATCCAACAATTGCGTCGTGGCCATTCGAATGTCGGGGCACGGATATAGTGGGTCCGATAGAACCACCATCTTCGAAAGGACATCGCTTCATTCTTGCGGCTACGGCATTACTTTTCCAAGCGGCGTAGCAGCCCACTTAGAGAAGTGAAAGCACACCACGTGCTACAGCTTTTCAAGAACCAAGTTGTCTACCATTTCGGAGTGCCGCGCAGATCATCTCGTATAATGGGTCAGCATTCGAAGCACGCAAATCAACAATTTTGTCGTGAGACACGGAATCGACCGGCGATACTCGACAATTTACTACCCAAGAGCAAACGGCCTCGCCGAGGCTTTTAATAAAACTCTCGTTCAAATCTTAAAGAAAACCTTGGACGATAATAAGAGAAATTGGCACGAGAAATTGTTAGAAGCCTTATGGGCCTACCGGACAACTTTCGTAACTCCTACTCAAGCTACACCTTACGCTCCGGTGTATGGGTCCGAGGCGAGTGTTACCTTTAGAGGTTCAGCCTTCCTTCACTCGTAATCGCAGCTGCAAACAAGATCACGACAGAAGAAAATGCCGGATTACGACTAAGAATTAGAAAGCTCGGAAGGGAAAAGACTTGCAGCGCAAGCAGAATTTAGAACTATACCAAGCTAAGATGGTTCAAGCCCATGACGAACCGGTCCGCCCGAGAACCTTCAAAGTTGGTGACTTAGTTCTCGTTCTCAAGAGACCTATTCTCGCACACCGCAAGATAGGAGGAAAATTCGAACCCACTTGGGAAGGACCGTTTGTGGTTGAAGCAAGATACTCGTGAGGTTCCTACCAACTAGTGAATTGCCGGGAGAACGACATATACTTCCGATCAACGGACGATACTTGAAAAGTATTACGCTACCCGATGTTTCGAAGGAATGAATTCTTCATCCCTAAGAAACACGGTCGAAGTAATTACTTATGATCGGGTCCGAACCCAAAAATAATAAAATGTGCTAAGATAAATAAAATCATGATAATTAAGTTTTCCTTGTTTTCTTTTTCAAATCAAAATCTCTTCCCTCATCTTATCCTACTTCATTCCTGTTAAATTTCAAAATATAGGAGAAATAAAAAATGTATCTTTAATAAACATTTTCTTAATGTTCTTGTTCTTAGTACAGCCCCTGATCCTTTTCCTTGTCTTTTCGCAGGGAAATGTAGAACGGCGGTTGGTTCCGAACTTTAAGAATGGCGTAAGCCTCGCACTCGATGAAAAGAGGGTGAAAGATGGAGCGATAATCGAGATTGACTCGGATTTCGCACCAGCAGCCTACAAGATGAGGAAAGTGACCGGGTCCCGCTAACCGAGAAGAACTGCCCGGCAGACAGTGATGAGAGTGGGTGGCCCAAGCCACCAATCCAAAGACAAGAAGAGAAAGGCAAATACTGAAGAAGACAAGAAAATGAAGTCCGTAGTCACTACAGCAGAGGGCAGGCTTGTCAGCGCCGCGCCCGCAGAGATTCAAGAAGTGCGGAGAGCTACTCTCACAGCCACGCAACGAAGAAATAAGAATCGCCGTATCCGTAAAATGTTAACAAAACTAGCTGCGGACCACCGCGACGAGACAATTGCTAATGCCAGCACATACACTTCAAGGACACCGGTTCACCAGAACCCGAAGAAAGGAGGCCAGCTCCTAGGATAACGTAAAGAACCGTGGAAATCTCCGAAGATCGAAGAAAGAAGGCTACCACGCCACCGGATAGAACCACCAGCAGTGCATGACCTTGTTGCAAGCAACCCCGGGGATGTCCCGACAGGCATCATCCCCGAGGAGCCGAGGTATGCGTGGGAACGTGAAGGGATTGAACCATATATCCCACAATATGTCACAAGGCCTCGCCATCTGCAGATCATTCTGGAATACGAGCTGGAGAGGATGCAGAATGTTGAAAAGAAAACTTTTGAATACTTCGAGAGAATTAAAGGAAGAAGGATCAACATACTAGAAGGCCTCGAGCTACATACCGACATATTCTCAGAATATGAACAACAAAAAATCGTGGATTGTATCCGAGATTTGAAAAGAATGGGCCGAGCAGGCCGCCTGAGGGAAAACACATACTCGGAACCCCGGAGATGGATGCCAGGGAAAGGAAGAATCACAATACAATGCGGATGCCGCTACAACTTTCGTCGAAGACAGAAGGGAAACCCACCGGGATACTCCGTCATGGGCAAGTAGATCCGATGCCATTAGTCATCAAGAGAATGGTAAAAAGATTGATAACATGGAGGGTACCGCCAGCAGATTGCATACCCAATAGCCGCATTATCAACATCTACAAACAGGTGACCGCATACCCCCACATATTGATCACCACGACTTCGTCGACCTTTCGCACGCTCTCTTTCTTGAATGAGTGTAACATCATGTTCGGATCCGACCTCCGGATAGCAGGCCCGGTGAGTTCCGAGGGCCGAGAAAGATACCTTTACCGGTGGGTTCCGTCATGATACCGCAGGCAACGGAGCGGATATCGCTAAGCATCGCATACCAGGAGTGCCAGTGGAGCGGATCTCGCTTACCTTCGGAGAATGGACGACAAAGAAAATACCTTACCATTTCCAACTGCACCCGTAGCTCGGAGAACCTCCGGCCTTACGAGTCGTGAGTTACATGGGAAATATCACACCTCCAACGTACATCCAACTCGGCATCCTTGCCGAGGATGGCTTGGAAGGTGATGTTATCGACCATGTACCTCACTATTCGTACATGGATTTTTGACAGATGCTTCTTTGGATGAATCAAAAAAGATCATACACAGTCCGTTTTGAGTCTACATGGATTGTATGAAATGTATTCCAGATCGAGTTGTACGACGTATTTTCAACATGATTGGAATGAAAGTGACCATGTCACATTTTTGGCCTTCACCTCTTTTGTGCAAATTGATTGGGAAACGCCATTAAAGTTAAATGAACTTCGAACAAAGAACGTAAAAGAAAAAAAAAGAATAAAAGAAAACTTTAAAAAAAAAAAAAATCTAAAAAATGACAAACACCAAATTCACATGAACATTAAATAAACGATAAAATAAAATTTGAACCATTAAAAGATAAACGGAATCAACACAAATCTCAAATTCCATCCTTCCAAATTTCAAATCAAATTTCAAATTCAATCTTTCCAAATTCCGAATCAAATTTCAATCCTTTCAAATCACAAATCACATTCTCAATCAAATTCCAAATCCACTCTCGATCAAATTTTAAATTTGATCTTTTCAAATTTCGAATCAAATCCTCAATCAAATTTCAAACCCAATCTCGATCAAGTTCCAAACTTGATCTTCCAAATTTCAAATCAAATCTTAAATCAAATTTCAATCGAGTTCAAACTCATCCTTCCAAATTTCCAAATTCAATCTTTCCAGGCTTCAAGTCTCAATCAAATTCAAATTCAATTTCTTCCAGATCTCGAATCAAATATCAATCACATCAAATTCAATTTTTTTTTGGGTCGAGGATTTTACATCCAAGACTGCACTGCTTTAGGATTCTTCCCTATTGCACTGAAATACATCAATTCAAACTTTTGGGTCGAGGATTTTACATCCAAGATCGCACTACTTTAGGATTCTTCCCTATTGCACCGAAATACATCAAATTCAAACTTTTGGGTCGAGGATTTTACATCCAAGACCGCACCGCTTTAGATTCTTCCCTATTGCACCGAAATACATCAAATTCAAACTTTCGGGTCGAGGATTTTACATCCAAGACCGCACCGCTTTAGGATTCTTCCCTATCGCACCGAAATACATCAAATTCAAACTTTTGGGTCGAGGATTTTACATCCAAGATCGCACCGCTTTAGGATTCTTCCCTATCGCACTCGAAATACATCAAATTCAAACTTTTGGGTCGAGGATTTTACATCCAAGACCGCACCGCTTTAGGATTCTTCCCTATCGCACCGAAATACATCAAATTCAAACTTTTGGGTCGAGGATTTTACATCCAAGACCGCACTCGCTTTAGGATTCTTTCCCTATTGCACCGAAATACATCAAATTCAACCTTTTGGGTCGAGGATTTTACATCCAAGATCGCACCGCTTTAGGATTCTTTCCTATCGCACCGAAATACATCAAATTCAAATTTTCGGGTCGAGGATTTTACATCCAAGACCGCATCGCTTTAGGATTCTTTCCCTATCGCACCGAAATACATCAAATTCAAATTTTTGGGTCGAGGATCTTACATCCAAGACCGCACCGCTTAGGATTCTTCCCTATCGCACCGAAATACATCAAATTCAAACTTTTGGGTCGAGGATTTTACATCCAAGACCGCACCGCTTTAGGATTCTTTCCCTATCGCACCGAAATACATCAAATTCAAACTTTTGGGTCGAGGATCTTACATCCAAGACCGCACCGCTTTAGGATCCTTTTCCTATCGCACTGAAATACATCAAATTCAAACATTTTGGGTCGAGGATTTTACATTCAAGACTGCACTGCTTTAGGATTCTTTTCCTATTGCACTGAAATACATCAAAATCAAACTCTTGAGGTTAAGGATTTTTTTACATCCAACACCACATTGCTCTGAGATCTCTTCTCATTGCAACGATTCAATCTAATCAATTCAATTTTCTTTCGAGGTTGAAGATGTTACATCTAAAACCTCAGAATTCCAATTTTCATTTCAAATCAAATCCTTCAAATTAATTTTGACAAACTTCAATCTAAATTGAAACTCCAAACTAAAATTTAAACTCACACATCAAAACATAAATTGAAACAAAATAAAATCTAAATCGAAATTCCCCGCATCATGTGATTTGGGATTCACCTCCTTTTCCTTTCCCCAGCCGAGAGTTCAAGAATCTCCGGTTCCGCAGATATACTCGACACTCCCCAGCAGAAACTCTTCTACTTCGTCCTAAGTTCGTCACTGGACATCCGTGTTGGTTTTGTTGATCGCTTCGGCCAACGCCAATACGTGCGTGTGCTCCGTCACTCACCACACCTATCGGGGTCCATTTGTTGACCTCATTTTCGATGAGGTCTTCCCTTCTTCTTTTAGTGCTTAGGATCTAGCCTTAGGCTTTTCCTTCGACTATCTTAGAGGACTAGAATCGGGACCCACATTTTAGAAATTTAAACCACTTCTAAACTCCCCGCAAACTCCACAAACTCGACTATAGACCCCTAATCACCTAGAGGGTTGAAATCAAATGTGGAAGTTTAAAGGATGAGTTCCTATGTGGACTCTTCGGCCTTGGGACCGCCCCGGCGGCCCTGGTCCAGTGAAGGGGCTGACTTACACATACATTTACATACACACTACACTTACACACTACATTTCCACACACTTCCTAAAACCACACCCATACCCAACTTAATCTCCTGACTCATGTAGGTGATTCACATGGATGGTCCTTAACCCCTAAGCCCTTGGCTAAGAGGGTTAGGAACAACATAGTGAATGCCTCAAATGAGTCCTTTCATGGCTCGTATGGGCTTGAAATGGCTTCATGGCTCAACCAAAATGATTTCTTGCCACCTAGATTCACCCAATCTTCAATTTCCCAAATTTTCAATTTTTGACCCCTGGACCCTACACCTACTAAACCTACCCAAAACCCTCGAAATTACTCCAAATTTTTGCAAAATTTCCAAATTACCCAAAATTTTCCAAAATCAATCCCAAACATCTCCACATCACTCAAATTGATCATCCATACCCAAAAATACCAAAGATTCCAAAAATACCTCCCAATACCCTCCAAATACCCAAAATACCCTTCTTGGCCTAAAAATCCAAAAATTCAGAAAATTCCCAAAAAATTCCAGAAAATCCTAAATATTCCCAATTTCATTTTGTCCAACTACACCATGGGCCAATTTTGTCAATTTACCCTACTTTTGTCAAAACCCCCAAATCGACCCATTTTAACCCAAAGTGAACCCAATGTCAAACCAAACCTACCCAATTGACCCCAATTTGGTCCAATTCAATTCTAAACTTCAATTCAACATCCCCAATACCAATCTAGACCAAATCCAAGTCCAATTTGGTTGACATTTGGATCCAATTCCACTTTTGGCCTTAAAGCCCAATTTGGACCCATGACCCAAACCTAACTCAAACTCACCCAATTCAACTCCAATTAACCCCAAACCTTTTCTAAATCCTCCTTAACATCCCCACAAACAAAACCCTAGCATGATTTGCCCAAAATTTGAACCCAAACCCCACTCAAACTCAACCCAAAGCTAAAAGGCCCATTTTCGACCTAAACCCAAACCTAACCCAAATGAACCCAAACCCCAAAATCAAAACCCAACCAAAGTCAAAACTCCTTTGAAACACTCCCATAAACATTTCTCAACATTAATTTTACATCAATTTCAACCCTAGCCCAACATTGGCCCAACTTGGCCCACTTGGACCTATATTGGCCCATTCACCAAAAGAATTCAAATCCAACCCAATTCAAGCCCAAACTACCCCAAATTTGCTTCAAGTCACTCATGACACATCCATGAGCTAAGCCCAACAATTATTTGGCCCAACCTCTTTACAAAATTTCATCCCAAAATCCATTTTAAAATTCAAAAGCCCACTTTCCTAATCCATCTTAAAAGCCCATCTAAAACCCTTTCAAAAAGCCCAAAATCCACCCTAAAGCCCACATGACATCTCCATTTACCATTCACTTAATTAAAGCCATCACCTAAGTCCTAAATTCATCATCAAATAATTCCAAATCAAGCCTCATGCCAAATCACCCCTAAATACCAAAATTTTCCTTAAATCCATTTCCATGAAATCGACTTCACTTTTCCCAAGCCAAATGGAGCCATGGAGCCATGCACAAGCCATATGCAAGCCATGAGAGCCTCTTTACATGTCACCATGCCATTTTGGGCAAAAGGAGGAGGCTCTTTCCTTAATTCCTAAAGGTGATTAACCACTTCCATGACTCCACTAAACCATGCTTAAGCCTAATCGTACTTGGATCGTGACTTGACCCCACTAATCAAGCCGATCCAAATCACTTTCTCCTCAGCCTAAACCAGTGCCTTGGGTGGTGCACCTAGCCCAAATGGGTGGGTTGACCCATTTAGGTCCAAATCTAGCCATTCCCCATTCCACTTTGATCAAAGCCTTTACACATGTCCATGGCCAATTGATTGCACAAACCTCCAGCCTCGACCCACCCGACCTCGAGGGTGACCCATGCTCGGCCGGCCGGCCACCAGTGCCGCCGGAAAACACCATGGCCGAGAGCTCACATGTGAGCCAACATTGAAATTCTCACTTGCCGAGCCGCCCCATCCCCGCTGGCTACCATGGCCGATCTTCTCCTCACCGCAGCAAACTCGATCCCAAGCCCTAACTCCCCCGGGAGGCCCCCAGCCCAGCTCTATTTAAACTCCACCCCTCTCGGCCATGAGAGGGAGAGAAGCACAAACCTTGCCAAAACTCGCCAAAATTGTTCCAAACCCTTCTCCATCCTTAGAGCACTTGATCCCCATGAAATCCCCCGCCATTTCTCCTCCGTAAGCTCAATTTCGTAGTCGAAATTCCACCCAAAACCAGGACACTTCTCCACAGGTGAGCCAATTCCCAAATCGATTGGCTCTACACCTTCACCGTACCAAGAGAAGGTGTCCACCATCAAAAGCCCCATCTCCAGAGCCACCCAGCGTGCTCCAGCTCTCCAAGCTTTGTGGATCGGCTTGGTCGAAATCATATCCGTACAATTCCCTGCACCGTGAGACTTCATCCGGAGCTTGCCGGGACCCAATCGAAGGTGCAACAACTCTCGCATTGAAGCCACACTTCTCCGAGCCAAGGTACGAGCTAACTCTTCATCCCGAGCTTCCGGAGATTCTCCATTTCAAATGCCTTAGTTTCAATGCATGTTAACCGTATAGATGTGTTCGTCTCTTCAAGACGAATCCATAGAGTATAAGAACGTAAAAATCCATCGAGAATCGAGCGAGATCTTGTGGATTTAGTGTGGACGGCTCTCGGCGAGAACACTCGGGGACGATGAACGGATGCCGTCCATTCAATACATGCGCGGACGGACGGCTCGGATGGCATCGGACCGAGAGACGCGTACGAGAACCGCGGGGCCCGGCCGCCGACTCGTGTGGCGGCGTCGAACGGGAGCGCGCCGCGCGGTCTTTCGGAGCCGCCGAGGATGCGCCGGCGCCGCGTGGATAAATAGAAAAATAGGGTATTTTCTCGATTTATTTAATTCCCTAAACTTCAAAAATTCATATCTCTCGTGTAGAAAAATCGAAAAATAAAATAAAAATACCCTCTTGCTCAGATGAAGAGAGGATAATAATGTGGAAAAGAAATCATTTAATTTCATCAAATATTTTATTTTTATAATTTATTTACTCTCTGCATTGTTTTAATTCTCCATGCATGCATACAATTCACCATGGCATGAGACCATAGGGCTTTGAAGCCTCTGAATTTGGGAACATTCCCCGAATTTTCCAAAGTCGAGGCCATCCCTATGAAGAGTTCTCGATTTTTCAAGTTCGTGTCATTGTTTTGAGTATTTTAATTCCAAGTAAATAGCATGTTGTGAAATAAATTCTAGGAAAATTTGGTGATGTTCCTTATGACCAGAGAACCCTAGAAAAATAGATTTTGGCTTAGTTCATTCAAAACAACCCTAATCGGCTTAAACACCCAAAATAGGTCTTTAATTAATTAGAGTTAACCGTGCATCAAATTGACTTGAAATCAATTCTCCATCGACCTTTAGGATCGAGGAATCCACCATAAAAATTTGAGGTCAATTGGACTTGGTTAGCCCCACTAATTGGGTTGATTAAGTCACTTAGCCATTTTAAACTTTAAAAATTCATAACTTTTAAAATACTTTTCAAAAATTCATCAAATTGGTTTGGAGCCTCTCTGATATCAGGGGAGCCTAGGAAAATTAAAATTTCAATTTTCTAAAAAAGTTGATTTTTAATAATATTTTAATATTTTTAATAATTAAAAATAATAAAAATCACAAAAATAATAAAATGCACCAAAATGTCACATTTTGAATTTTAATCACTTAGGAACAAATCCCACATTTTTCTTAGGTCTATTTAGTGAGATATTGAATTTTAAAGCCCTAGGGTAATTTTAAAATTAAAAAAAATGTATTTTCTAGCATTTTCACTAAAATAATTATAATAAATCATAGAAAAATCAGAAAATTGCAAAATTTGCTTCTCTGGTTTCCTTGATATCAAAGAGATTTTTGAAAAATATAAAATCCATTTTTCAACATTTATTTTGTTTTTAAATTAATTAACACTCCAAAACTCAAAATAATTATAATAAAAATAATATAATTCAAAAAATCACCAAAATTGATCCAAGTGCTTCTCTAGTCATTAGGAATGTCCCCTAATTTTCTTAAGGACAGTAAACTTTCCTTTGGTCATGTTATCAAATTTTCCTTGAAAATCTCTATTTTCCACCAAAAATAATTATATAAATAAATTAAATACAGAAAAATCACATTTTCTCCTCTCATGTCTTTATCGACATATGAGTGAAGTCACATAAAAATTTCAAGTTCATTCGAGTTCAATTTAGTGAGTTTTAAAATTATTAAGCTTAAGGGGTAAAATGGTAATTAAACTTTTAACCCTTAATTAAAACTTTAGGTTTAATAAAAAATCAACAAGTAAAATATTTGATCTTAATCTGATTTGGATGATTGAAATTTAAATAATTAAAGGGTAGAAACCCATTAAACAATTTTAAAATGATTAAACTTTAATTAAATAATAGATTAAATTTGGAAGAATAATAAATTGAATTATTAAAATAAGGGATATTTATTAGGAAGAGATTTATTCTTTAATTTAAAAATCCCTAAACTAATTATATCATTAATACTTAACTCTTAATTAAAATGATAACTCAAATTTAAAATATTAAAAGACTTAATTAAATTATTAAACTCTTTTAAAATTTCAATTAAAATTAAAAATAAAGTAAATTAAAATTAAATTAAAATTAAATTAAATTAAACTAAATTAAATTAAATTAAAATTAGATTAAATTAAACTAAATTAAATTAAATTAAATAATTAAATTAAATTAAAATTAAATTAAATTAAATTAAATTAAATAATTAAACAAATTAAATTAAATCAAATTAAATTAAATTAAACAAATTAAATTAAATTAAATTAAATTAAATTAAATTAAATTAAATCAAATTAAATCAAATTAAATCAAATTAAATCAAATTAAATCAAATTAAATTAAATTAAATTAAATTAGATTAAATTAAATAAATAATTAAATTAAATTAAATTAAATTAAATCAAATCAAATTAATTAAACATCAAATCAAATTAAATCAAACTCAATTGAATTAAAATAAATTAAAACTCAATTAAATTAAGTTGAATTAAATATAATATCACCTAAAACAAGAAAGAAACTAAATATAAAGCAACTTCAACACTATTCCAAATTTAAACTCTTTAACTTAAACCAAATCATTCAATACTAATTTACCCTCGAAAGCTTTAGTTATTATAACTCCTAAATAAAACATTAAATGAAGTGTTACTTCACTCATAGGATATTCAAATGTCCTAGTTCACTCGAAGCAAGTTAACAAAACTTGAAAACCTCTGGACGATTGATTCATTTATATAATTAAATTCATTTCGACTTAAAACAATCCTAGAAATATTGAAAAGATGTTTAAGATTCTTCTTAAGCACTTCCTCAATATGATAGGATATTTATAAGAACAATCGGATTTAATTGTTCTTCGATGAAGAAAATCGTCTTCAAATAAAAACACAAAGAACCTAGACGTCATAGGAAATAACTAGCTATAGGATTAGGAACTTGGTAGAAAACAATAACCCTTACCTTAGCTTTACCTAGGAACTTGCTTAAATATTCTAATTGTGTTTTAAGTGTAGCTTGGAATGACGGGAAGACCCTCCAGGTACGCTTTTATTTTATCGCAATTTACTTTCTTGCAATTTACTTTCTCGCAATTTGCTTTTTGCAATTTACTTTATCGCAAATGCACTTTACTTTTATCGTATGATAAAACAACCGTTGCATGAAAACCTACACCTTTAGGATAGTCCCTAAAACCGAAACCAAAACTAAGTTAAAAGTCATTGCAAGATAAAATTCACCGCCACAACATTTCAAAATATAAAACAACTCAAAATTTAATCACAAACAGAACACAAAACTACAATTACAACTAAATTAAAACGTCCTCGTCGGATGATCGGGAATACCTTGATGATGTAACCTACGTGTTAGCTAACGGGATTTCCCACGGCCTAAATGAAAGTGTGGAACTCATTCAACTGAGCTTAGCAAATTCATCCTGGACTAAGTGAATCCGATAAAAATAATGATGCCGGAAGGATGGAACCGTGGGATCTTAACCGGTGTCGTTATAATCAACTTTAAGATTTGTTTTAATTAAAACATAAAAAGAACACTTGGAAAATTAAGACTTCTCTAAACCAAAACACTTTTCTCATCCCCTGATTTATGATTTCTAAAACTAAACCTCCGCAACAACAAGGAGCTTCGAGCATGCAGGGCAAGACGACCATCGTCATCAACAAAACTCGAACCTACTTCAACAGAAACCTTCTTAGAATTAAACAACAAAGCCATAGACTTCGAGGTAGCTTCGCCTAAGGCAACATAAACCCTCAACCTTCGTTAGGCATTTGCATGATCGTGTCATGTAAATTAAACCCTAACCTGATCTTAGGATTCCGAGGTAGTCGTCCGATACGACATAAACCCTCATATCTTCTAAAGCTATTTGTTTGATTTCATCATACAAATATAAGCCCTAATTAATTAAAATCGGTAAGATCAAAACATTAAACAAATATTAGGACTTTCCTAAACTCAAGCCAAATGATAGGATAGTCGGAAGTTACCGAAGTTCACTTCGAATCCGTGATTTCTCCTACTTTTCTTCCTTTCGATTCACAAAACGAAATGTTCCGAATTCGATCCATTCCCTATCGAAATTCCAAAATTCAATCTCTCGAAAACTTAAACTTTCAAATTCTTGAGAGCAGAATTATCAGTTATTATCGAGAGTTTTCTTAGGTGATTCCCGTCACTTAAGATGTAATTAACTATAGTGGCTCGTCCTTATAGTGGAATTTTAAAGAACCTGTGTAATATAAACCCCGTTTAATACTTTCATATTAAGCAAGTGGAATTTGTCGGCTTATAAAATTGGTTCGCGTACCAAACGGATGTCACAAAACTTCTAGCTTATTTCGATCGAGCCCCACCGTCAGCAAAGGTGTCTATCCTCAGTGATGTATACACTGTTTATGGTGCGGTGCTCGTTTATATAAACTATTTCGGGATGCGAGATCGGTTCAATCTCAAATTTA